>CAVNZG010000218.1:0-150000 GCA_963693315.1 Diogma glabrata
TATATATATATATATATATATATATATATATATATATATATACATATATATATATATATATATCTTATATATATTAATACGCTAGATTAAAACTTTGTGGAGCATTAGGCTTTTTTATTCGAATTTTGATTCATTTGAAATTTTCACTGCTAACTGATATTAGTGTAACTTAGATTTTAAAGATTTTTGGGATTTTTCGGATCATAAATAAAAAAGTTATTATATACGGAAAACTTTTTCTATACATATGCATTATAAGTTTACATACATGCAAAAACAATTTTCTTTTTGCTTTAAAACAATGCTTTAAAATTTTTCTTTTTTATATATTAGCTATCGAACCGAACAACGAATAACAAAAACGAAAATTTTTATATTTATTTTATATTCATTTCAGTCGTCGTATTTATTTTATATTTTAGTCGTCTTTTATCTTTCAAGAAGGACGGTTTTCGATATTTTTCGATTATTTTGTTTTTTATTGATATAAAGATTTTTGAGATATTTTGATATTTGAGTTATTTCATATTTTTGATATATTGATATATTTATTTATTTCGATGCCAAGACTACGTCGTAAACGTTTGGATGTGAGTGGTACATCGAGTCGTCGGAATAAAAGAGATTATATGCGTAATATGCGTAATAATGTTGATTTTATGAATGATGAAATGAATGGTAATAATGATGGAATGAATGCTGAAGCTGATGTTGTTGTGAATGATGAAGTGAATGTTGATGATATGAATGGTGTCATGAACGATGTCATGAATGGTGTCATGAACGTTGCGAATGATTTAGAATTGAATGTGGTGAATGATGAAATTCCCTTTGTAATTTTGAGAGATTCCTTCAAGTGTGCTTTGAATGTGATTCCAGGTAACTTTGATTCGTATGTTTGTGGTGCTTTGGATATGAGTTGTCATTTTTGTCATGCCAAACATTTTGCAAGAGAAGTTACTTCAAATAATAATGAAGCGTTTTCTTTGTGTTGTCATAAAGGCAAAGTCAATTTACCTCCTCTTTCTGAAAATGCATTTTTCTCTAATATTTTCGAAGGATTGAATTCAAATGATAATGCTATAAAAAAACGTTCTAAAAGTTTTCTTTCAAATATTCGTTCCTATAATTCGGCATTTGCAATGATCAGTTCTGAATGTAATATAGCGGATTCTACTGCACGTGGTATTTATCATTTTAAAATTCATAATATTTTTTATCATCGTACTGGTGCTTTAATTCCTGCTTATGGTCGACCTCCAATGTATGCACAATTATATTTTTATGATGTTGATACTGCTGCTAATATGAGAATGAATAGAAATACCAATGTATGTGAAATTTTTCTTATGCGTGAGATAGGTTTTGAGTTAGATCGTGTGAATCCTTTTGTTCGTTCTTTCAAATCAATGCATGAATTTTGTGAAAGACCTGAGAATGTTACTGCTGATGTGTCAATGGTTATAAAAGTTAACAGAGAATGTGATATTCGTCGTTTTAATGATGCTGTTCAAACTGATGTGGCTGCTATTTTTAAAAATGATGATGGTGAACCACCTTTTGAAAGAAATATGATTGTTTTTTCAAAAAATGCAAATGAAATTCGTTCTGTTTCTGTCCTTGATTCTTCTTTGGATCGTTTAGCTTATCCTTTGTTGTTTCCAAATGGTGATACTGGGTGGCACGTTAATATTCCACATAATTTAGTTTCAACTTCACGTGCTAATGTGTCACGTACAAAAGTTACAATGTTGCAATATGCATCTTATCGCCTTGCTATACGTGATGGTTTTAGTCTTTTGCATCGTTCTCAAAAATTATTTCTTCAATGGATTGTTGATATGTATGTTCGTATCGAAGGTACACGGCTTCATTACATACGTTCAAATCAATCTGCTCTTCGTGCTGATTTGTACAATAATTTAACAGATTTCTTGCATCAAAATCGCAATGGCGATGATAATATGCAAGTAGTTGGTCGTAAAGTAATTTTGCCATCTTCTTTCACCGGTTCACCACGTAACATGTATCAAAATTACTTGGATGCAATGTCTATTGTACAACATTTCGGTAAACCTTCTTTATTTATAACAATGACATGTAATCCTCAATGGCCAGAAATTGTTGATAATTTGAGTAATTATGAGTCTTCGAATTTTCGTCCTGATATTGTTGTGCGTGTGTTTAAAGTGAAACTTAAAGAGCTCATAGATTGTTTAATGAAAAAAAAGATTTTCGGTTCTGTCAAAGCACTTATATATACCATTGAATTTCAAAAACGTGGTCTTCCGCATGCCCATATTTTTTTAAACTAGGAGGGCCCGGCGTGCTTCGCTACGCTTATAAATAAAGTTTTTGCGTAGACATTTTGTTGACGTAGAAGCAATGATTTCAAAAAGTGGTAATGAGAAATGCTACCATATAATTTTTAATTTTTCTTTTTAAATATATGAATGAAAAATAATCAGAACTCTAGCTGATCAGTTGGGATATATGAAAAATTAGCGATCAAATAAGTTTTCAAGTAAGCTTCGCTAATTTTTCATATATCCGAACTGATCAGCTAGAGTTCTGATTATTTTTCATTCATATATTTAAAAAGAAAAATTAAAAATTATATGGTAGCATTTCTCATTACCACTTTTTGAAATCATTGCTTCTACGTCAACAAAACGTCTACGCAAAAACTTTATTTATAAGCGTAGCGAAGCACGCCGGGCCCTCCTAGTATATATATATATATATATATATATATATATATATATATATATATATATATATATATATATATATATATATATATATATATATATATATATATATATATATATATATATATATATATATATATATATATATATATATATATTTACGATGAAACTGTGCCGGTTAAAGAAGTTGTTATTAAAACGGAAATAAACCCTTGGTTCAATGATTCTATTCGGGCAGCTATGGCTCTTAGAGACAATGCCTATCGAATATGGATCAGGACGAGAGATCAGGAAAATTTCAATACATTCAAATCGCTACGAAATAGAGTTAATTTCTTATCTAAATGTGCTAAGAAAGATTATATGGAAAAAATCATTAATCCAAATTTGCCAGCGAAAGAACTTTGGAAACGAATCAAAGGGACTGGAATTAGATCTCATGACCGGCAACATATTTCTTTCTCTTTAAATGATATTAATACACAGTTTGCTTCAAATTGTGTTAATAGTACAATACAAATTGACTCAGATACGTACACACCTAATAACAATTTACCCAGCAATAATTTGCCTAAAAATAGCTTTTCATTTTACAATGTTTGCACGCTTGATACGGTTAATGCTATCAAATCCATTAAATCCAACGCTATAGGCTT
The DNA here is from genome assembly GCA_963693315.1 of Diogma glabrata. Lineage (NCBI taxonomy): Eukaryota > Metazoa > Arthropoda > Insecta > Diptera > Cylindrotomidae > Diogma > Diogma glabrata. Next base: position 3,368 of record CAVNZG010000218.1, read on the forward strand.
TGATGAAATTCCTCTTAAATTTATAAAACTTTGTCTACCCATAGTTGCGCCTTTCATAACCCATATTTTTAATTTCATACTCACTACATCCCAATTTCCTAGCATCTGGAAAGTAGCCAAGATCATCCCTATTCCTAAAAAGTCAAATCCAAAATCTGTAAAAGATCTCAGGCCAATTAGTATCTTGTGTGCTCTCTCTAAAGCTTTTGAGATTATTGTTAAAAACCAAATTGATGAACACATCAAACGCTATAAGCTGATGTCGACCTTTCAATCTGGTTTCCGTAAAGGGCATAGTACGCAAACAGCACTTTTAAAGGTTGCGGACGATATTATAATGTCACTGGATAAGAAAAAAGTCTCTATTCTAGTTTTACTAGATTTTTCTAAGGCGTTTGATATGGTAAATCATAAAATATTACTAAAAAAACTGTCTGATAAATTTAATTTTACCTCGAGTGCTCTACGTCTTATATCATCCTATTTACATAAGCGTTGTCAAAGTGTTACGTTGGACAATCTAATTTCCGATTTCTTATATATTAGTTCAGGTGTTCCTCAAGGTTCTGTGCTGGGTCCCCTGCTTTTTTCAATATATATTAATGACTTGCCATTGGTATTAAAATTTTGTAAAATACATTTATATGCTGATGATGTTCAAATTTACGCAGACGGACTAGCGAATAATATACCGAGTATTGTCTCTAAAATTAACCAGGATTTGGAAAGCATATTAGAGTGGGCGTATCGCAATGATTTAGCTCTAAACGCTTGTAAAACTGTATCTATACTATTTGGTATAACAAATAATCACTACCACAGAACACATGCTCCATCTATTCGACTGGGTAGTAAATTGATTCCGTTTTCTGAATCTTCACGGAATCTGGGTGTAATTTTTGACTCACAATTAAATTGGAACGTGCAAGTCTCCTCAATTCGTTCTAAAGTTTATTCTTGTCTACAGAGTCTATGGCCGTCTTCATCTTTCACAACGATTAGTCTTAGGAAAAAATTGTTTAAATCACTAATACTGCCACAATTTACCTATTGTTCATCACTTCTTGGTAACCTTAGTGCAGGCGGTTTTTGCATGTTACATAGGGCTTTCAACGCTTGCATTCGATATGTCTTCCGCTTGTATTCAATTTGTCTCGTTTTTGTTCTCTTTCACGCTTTAAAACATCTCTTCTTGGTTGTTCTTTGAAGTGCTATTTAAATTACCTTCTATGTGTATCAATATATAAGTTAATTACCACCAAAACCCCTAATTATTTATATGATAAGTTAAATCTTAGGCATCGAAGAAGTTCAAGGCTAAACCATGTTACACTACCTATAAACCGTACCACTACAAAAAATAAATCATTTTTTGTTTATGGGTTGTCTCTTTTCAATAAACTCTCCCCAGATATACGGGCTGCTACATCGTTGAAACAATTTAAGGATAAGTGCTTTGATGTTCTTTGTCGCATGGAAGAGATATAGTTTAAAAAAAAAAAGCAAAAAAATTTTTTTGAACGTTTAATGATGTCTTTGTTGTTTATATTAAGTGAATCCCATATAAAATAAATTTTTTTTTTTTTTTTTTTTTTTTTAATTAAGTTAATTGAACTATAGTAAGCTTACTTTAAATGAATTAGTATTATACTATGTAAATTTTATCAAATTGTTCTTTATAATAATTTCTACATATATGTACACCAAAAAAGGCTAGGCCTTATGTATATATAATTTTTAATTTAATAAATAAATAAATAAAATATATATATATATATATATATATATATATATATATATATATATATATATATATATATATATATATATATATATATATATATATATTTATATATATATATATATATATATATATGTATATATATAAATATATATATATATATATATATATATATATATATATATATATATATATATATATATATATATATATATATATATATATATATATATATATATATATATATATACTAGGAGGGCCCGGCGTGCTTCGCTACGCTTATAAATAAAGTTTTTGCGTAGACGTTTTGTTGACGTAGAAGCAATGATTTCAAAAAGTGGTAATGAGAAATGCTACCATATAATTTTTAATTTTTCTTTTTAAATATATGAATGAAAAATAATCAGAACTCTAGCTGATCAGTTCGGATATATGAAAAACTAGCGAAGCTTACTTGAAAACTTATTTGATCGCTAATTTTTCATATATCCGAACTGATCAGCTAGAGTTCTGATTATTTTTCATTCATATATTTAAAAAGAAAAATTAAAAATTATATGGTAGCATTTCTCATTACCACTTTTTGAAATCATTGCTTCTACGTCAACAAAATGTCTACGCAAAAACTTTATTTATAAGCGTAGCGAAGCACGCCGGGCCCTCCTAGTTTAACAAAATATGGGCATGCGGAAGACCACGTTTTTGAAATTCAATGGTATATATAAGTGCTTTGACAGAACCGAAAATCTTTTTTTTCATTAAACAATCTATGAGCTCTTTAAGTTTCACTTTAAACACACGCACAACAATATCAGGACGAAAATTCGAAGACTCATAATTACTCAAATTATCAACAATTTCTGGCCATTGAGGATTACATGTCATTGTTATAAATAAAGAAGGTTTACCGAAATGTTGTACAATAGACATTGCATCCAAGTAATTTTGATACATGTTACGTGGTGAACCGGTGAAAGAAGATGGCAAAATTACTTTACGACCAACTACTTGCATATTATCATCGCCATTGCGATTTTGATGCAAGAAATCTGTTAAATTATTGTACAAATCAGCACGAAGAGCAGATTGATTTGAACGTATGTAATGAAGCCGTGTACCTTCGATACGAACATACATATCAACAATCCATTGAAGAAATAATTTTTGAGAACGATGCAAAAGACTAAAACCATCACGTATAGCAAGGCGATAAGATGCATATTGCAACATTGTAACTTTTGTACGTGACACATTAGCACGTGAAGTTGAAACTAAATTATGTGGAATATTAACGTGCCACCCAGTATCACCATTTGGAAACAACAAAGGATAAGCTAAACGATCCAAAGAAGAATCAAGGACAGAAACAGAACGAATTTCATTTGCATTTTTTGAAAAAACAATCATATTTCTTTCAAAAGGTGGTTCACCATCATCATTTTTAAAAATAGCAGCCACATCAGTTTGAACAGCATCATTAAAACGACGAATATCACATTCTCTGTTAACTTTTATAACCATTGACACATCAGCAGTAACATTCTCAGGTCTTTCACAAAATTCATGCATTGATTTGAAAGAACGAACAAAAGGATTCACACGATCTAACTCAAAACCTATCTCACGCATAAGAAAAATTTCACATACATTGGTATTTCTATTCATTCTCATATTAGCAGCAGTATCAACATCATAAAAATATAATTGTGCATACATTGGAGGTCGACCATAAGCAGGAATTAAAGCACCAGTACGATGATAAAAAATATTATGAATTTTAAAATGATAAATACCACGTGCAGTAGAATCCGCTATATTACATTCAGAACTGATCATTGCAAATGCCGAATTATAGGAACGAATATTTGAAAGAAAACTTTTAGAACGTTTTTTTATAGCATTATCATTTGAATTCAATCCTTCGAAAATATTAGAGAAAAATGCATTTTCAGAAAGAGGAGGTAAATTGACTTTGCCTTTATGGCAACACAAAGAAAACGCTTCATTATTATTTGAAGTAACTTCTCTTGCAAAATGTTTGGCATGACAAAAATGACAACTCATATCCAAAGCACCACAAACATACGAATCAAAGTTACCTGGAATCACATTCAAAGCACACTTGAAGGAATCTCTCAAAATTACAAAGGGAATTTCATCATTCACCACATTCAATTCTAAATCATTCGCAACATTCATGACACCATTCATGACATCGTTCATGACACCATTCATATCATCAACATTCACTTCATCATTCACAACAACATCAGCTTCAGCATTCATTCCATCATTATTACCATTCATTTCATCATTCATAAAATCAACATTATTACGCATATTACGCATATAATCTCTTTTATTCCGACGACTCGATGTACCACTCACATCCAAACGTTTACGACGTAGTCTTGGCATCGAAATAAATAAATATATCAATATATCAAAAATATGAAATAACTCAAATATCAAAATATCTCAAAAATCTTTATATCAATAAAAAACAAAATAATCGAAAAATATCGAAAACCGTCCTTCTTGAAAGATAAAAGACGACTAAAATATAAATAAATACGACGACTGAAATGAATATAAAATAAATATAAAAATTTTCGTTTTTGTTATTCGTTGTTCGGTTCGATAGCTAATATATAAAAAAGAAAAATTTTAAAGCATTGTTTTAAAGCAAAAAGAAAATTGTTTTTGCATGTATGTAAACTTATAATGCATATGTATAGAAAAAGTTTTCCGTATATAATAACTTTTTTATTTATGATCCGAAAAATCCCAAAAATCTTTAAAATCTAAGTTACACTAATATCAGTTAGCAGTGAAAATTTCAAATGAATCAAAATTCGAATAAAAAAGCCTAATGCTCCACAAAGTTTTAATCTAGCGTATTAATATATAAGATATATATATATATATATATATATATATATATATATATATATATATATATATATATATATATATATATATATATATATATATATATATATGTATATATATATGTATATATATATATATATATATATATATATATATATATATATATATATTATATATATATATATATATATATATATATATATATATATATATATATATATATATATATATATATATATATATATATATATATATATATATATATATATATATATATATATATATATTTATATATTAGGGTGGCACATATTTTCTTATTTTGAATTTTTGAAGGGCGCCAGTCAAAATTTTGTTTCTTTATATATGTGTAACTAGAATCTGAAGTTTGGGCTCAATTGAACAATTTTATGACGTGGCCCTTTAGCTCAAAGTTGAGAAATTTAAAAAAAAATATTTCTTATCAACTTAAAAATTGGAAAACTCGAACAAAATAAGTAAAGGGTCCGTCACTGTGACATGGCCTGTGGCCCTTTGTAGTATACTTGCTAGAACAAGTTGGTCTTGTGCAACCTGTCCGTCCCTATATAATTAAAAAGTGTGTGTCAATAGGTGTGACGCAATGTTAAATTGAAAGACACTATTCATATAACATAATATCAATCTCTTGTTACTTTACGCAAATAACTTATTCAATAAGTTTAATAGAAAAATTAAAGAAAACAAAAGTTTTTTATAATTTTACTGTTACTCTATACATATATATATATATATATATATATATATATATATATATATATATATATATATATATATATATATATATATATATATATATATATATATATATATATATCAGCTTGTTAGGCCATATTCTGGAGTAATCCAGATTACTCCAGAAGAATGCCTAACAAGCTGAAATATATATAGAGTAAAATTATAAAAAATTTTTGTTTTCTTTAATTTTTCAATTAAACTTATTAAATAAGTTATTTGCGTAAAGTACCAAGAGATTGACATTATCTTATTTGAAAACTTACGCCTAGTGCCAACGGCAAACAGTGTTTAATTTAAAATGTATAATATAAAATTTAGGAGCTTCATTGGATTAATTTATTGAATACCAAAATTCATCCCAGCAATTCTCATCGCCTCTAGTAGGAGTTGGATTATCTCTTATTTGTTCTGAAATTTTTGTTTTATTAAAATCGTTTGTTTTGTTTTGTGATTATTGTGGTTGGTTTATTTTATTTTTGTTTTGATTTTGAAAATATGGCTTCCCCAAACAATTCTCCCTCGCGTCCTGCCTCACCTGTGAATGCCTTGGGTGGTAATGAAGCACCCATGTTAATGACTCATCAGCAGTTAGCTGATATTATCCAAGGAAACTTGCAGCAGTTTGCCCATTAACAGTTCATGGCACAGCGGCAGATGCCACCACCTTGCTCACAACCTCCAACAACTGAACCAGATTTAGCTACAGTGAGCAATATTAATTTTGTTAAATTTAAAGCTCCGCATAATATGTTTGAACAAAACGCAATTGTTTAGTTTAGGATGTTGGAACTAAAATTTTTTAGTTCGAATGTTAGGTCGGAAATGACCAAATATTCACATGTATTAAGTACAATTGATTCACGATCGCACAACAAATTGGCACCGTTGCTCTTTAAGAGAGATAGGTGATACTCCTTATAGTACCTTTAAAACGGAGGTAATTAAAATTTTAGGCGACAGCGATAAGGCAAAAATTAATAACATTTTACATAAATTAGTATTAGGTGATAAAAAACCTACACAGTTGCTAGCTGAATTCCGAATTAACGGTGCTGATATGAACGATGGCATTATCAAACAATTTTGGATGGCACATCTTCCTGAAAGCATCCAACTTGTTTTATCGTCTTTCGAAAACGATTTGCCATTAACGTTGTTGACAGAACGTGCCGACAATCTTTTGGAAACGATGTCACAGAGACAAATTTTCGCAATGAACTACTTCTACTTCTGCACAATCAACTAACTCAAACAGGTTGCATCAAAGTGCTTCTCAACATAAAAAAAAATCGAAACATTAATGAAATTCTTAATAATTTTAAAACGCAAATGCTGAGTGAAATTCACTCGATAGTAAATGCTGGTCATAGGTCGCGCTCTAAATCTCGTGATAACCGTCGGAGTACTTCTAGATCAAAGTCTAGAGAATTAAAAATTAATTCGGACTTTTGTTTTTACCAAACCATATTTAAAGACAAAGCACAACGCTGCATCACTGGATGTTTTTTAAAAAGATTTAATAGTTCCTCAACATTTTTAAAACCACATCCATGCACATGAGTGCCACTTCCGAAACAACAATTTTAATTAATGTAACAGTTAATTTTATTTCTTTATTATAATTAAATAAATGTTAAAATAATATACATAACGCAAACCACATACTCTGATCTTAAAACTTTTTATTCACTGATATGAACTCAGTGATTCGATTAAAATTGAGATAATTTTTCAACGAGCTCTGGCGGTCCAATTGGTAAATGAGCACCCTTAAAGGAAGCATAACATTAATATAAATATAATGTAATTATATTATATAATAATCTAATATTTAGGTAAACTTACTACGGGTTGGAAACCATTTTCGTCAGCAAGATAATCAATACGGTAGACATTGCCGTCATCACCAACATATTCAAAGAATCCATTAGCCTTTGTACCGCCGTAACCGTAATCACCATCAACTCCATTTTTGTAAAGATTTACACGACCGGATTCTTGTCCAATGATCTTATTTTCGGTTTCATAAGCATAATTATATCCTTCTTGGTTTGATTCTTTCAGTTGACGGAGTATTTTCCATCCTCCTTCAGTATTATAGTTATATTGACGATCATATGGGTATCCTGAATATTGTCTATTTTAAATAAAAATAAATCGTACAGTAAATCTTAATGTTTAAATTTTAAATTTAAAGATCAGAAGCTTACGGTGTTGGTTTTGCAACATACTGAATTATGATTGGTGTAGCTGTGTTTGATGGTGGCGGTGGTGGTGGTGGTGGAGGTGGTGGTGGTGGAGGTGGTGGTGGAGGTGGTGGAGCTGGTTTTGAAATATAAACTATTTGTGGTTGAGGTTTTTCAATGTATAGTGGCTCTTGATGAACATATCCTTGATCATCATGCACGTATCTTCCATTGTCCCCTGTGTATCTTCCAGAATCATCCGGACGGTATTTACCATCATCGTATCCACGGTATCTTCCATCGTTTACAACAACCCGACGAATTGGCAACACTGTTGTTTGAGCAGTAACATAACCGATAAGTGCAAGTAAAAATAACTGCGATTGAACAGATTTTGAATTAATAAATGAAATAATTTAATCTTAATTTGAACTTACAAGTTTCATTTTGATCCAATTCAAATGCACTCTTCTTATCAAACAAAAAATTTGATGTGTGTCCTAATGTTGTTCTACATTACGTTTTTATACAAAAAGCTACTGTTATAAAAAGACAACAACAATACTCGGAGTTATCAATAAAAACAGCCTTTCTAAAAAAATCATCTACAAAATCTCATAAGTGGGGCAAAGCAATGTTTTCTAAGGATAGAGCATAACACTATTCGCGTATGTAAGATAATCTGAATTACTTTATTTCAATTATTTTAGGTTTAAAAAAAAAATAATAGTTTTTATTTAGACTGGAGTACTTTTGCCTATTAGTGTATAGTGAAATGAGTAAGTCCCTGAATCGATAGAATTTTTAAGTAAATACTTGAAATCTAATTGCAAACATCTTAGAACCATAAATGCATCATACTTTCAGAAAAATAATTATCCAATTAATGTACTCTTTTATAATCCGGAAGATATCTTCATATAATAAATCGCCTAAAAATTTTTCGGGTTATTTATTTATCTATTTAAAAGCTAGTTTTAATAACAGATATGGAAATAAAATGAATTTTTGCATTCAAGTGAATTAATTTACATACAAATGTTTGTATTACAATAATTTTCCTACGCAAATAAGATAATGCTAACCTTTTGTGTTATATTAGTGGGATAGTTATTATAAACAATTTGTAGATAAATATCGGTTGTGAAGAATATTGAGTTTAAATTCAGTGACCAACCGTAATAATCAATAAAACTGTAGATGCTTTAAACTTCTGAAAGTAGAGTATGTATTAACTGCATGCAATTGATTAATTTGCGTAGAGCAAGAGGGTGGTTTACTACTTCACGGGTCAACAACGCTGTAAACTTTAATCACTACATCACATTGTGGGCAAGCCATTGACTTATGAAAAAAATACAAGATATACAGATCTAATCATCACATGCTTTTAAATTCGTTTTTACACTTTTATTTTATTTTTATTTCCTCGATCTTCTCTCATGAAATATTTTGTCATATGTTACTCTGTAGGATTTATTGTTTAGTTATCCAAGCTGAAAAAAAGCAAAAATGTTGCGTCCATGAACACTTTCGAATGCATGTTGTTCTGGCATCTTGATCATAAAAAGTTTTATGTGGTATGGTTACACATATTTTAATTTTTATATTCTTACAACACGTTTTATTAAAACACAACACGATTTATTAAAAAAAATAAAAAAATAATATTTACCTCTTGACTGTGCAAGCAGGAACACTAATTTTATGTAATACTAACAACGTAAATGGAATTATTATATTATTGTGATTGAATAAATATCTTTTAAATATTGGCGATGTCTTATATTATTGGTACAAAACGCTTGCATTACTCAATGAACTTATGCAAGGTTATTTTAAGATTTATAGCACTCTAAAATATTCATAAATAAAATATCCATAAAAATAGACACTAATTAATATTGTGTTATACATATCCATTCCGAAATATTTTATTCTATCAATAATATGTTTTATTAGTAATTGTAACGTTGCACCAGGATTGATGTAATTATCCCTCTGAAAAAAATCCTATATTTTTATTAATTAAAGGGCTTTAGTTGCCAAACTTTAGAATCTTGTTTTTTTAATCACACATTTCATCGCACGCAAATTTAAAGTTTCCCCATATCATTTGAATATAAAATGCTAATCAAACCGTTTCCATATATCATCTCAGGAAACGATTCTAGTCAAACGAGAAAATATTTCCCTCTACAATTACAAACAACCATTCTACTTTTTATTAATTTGAACAACCGCATTATATCTACATAAAATATTATGAAAATGATCTACATAAAATATTATAAATCTTAACATAAAAATTTTTTTATTATTTATGTAGATAGAAACATGTATTACTTTTTGTGAGACGCAACAAACCAATTAACAGATAAAATGATAAAAATTTGTTGATTGACCTTAATTGTTGATTGACCTATTGCACACATAAATATTTTAAGGTTTGTTGACGTGAATTATTTTAAGATAATGAACTGAAATAAGGCTAGTACCGAAGTAAAAAGTAAATCATTTTTTTTTTGTTTTTTTTTTATTAATTAGTTAGACATGTTTAGCACACTAAATATGAAATATTCATTATTTAGACTCTTTGAATATCCAAAGATTCCATGTCAACTATAAAGGAAGGAGATGGGGAAATTGGAAGCAATGGGGATATAGGGATAACTATACAAATTTTTTTAAATGATAATGGACATTTTCTTTAAATGCCTGAGGGGAAAATTCATCTGGGAATACAGAGAAAGGCATTGAGTTCCATAATTTGGCCACTCTATTAAAATAGTCGTTCTGGAAGGACACAGTTCTACAACGAGGTATTTGTACAACAAATGGATGGGATAACTCGGCAGCTCTTGTTTGTCGTTTATACTGCGCACACGATGGAAGGATATTTTGAATTTCCTTAGAGGAGAATTTACTAAAGTTATATTTATAGTAGATTGATAATTCAGTCACATTTCTTCTGTGCTGGAGTGAATCAAGCTGGTCCGTTAGTTCGGTATTACCAATCAACCGTATTGCTTTTCTCTGTACAGAGTCAAGACATTTTATTGTTGACTGACAAGCACCTCCCCAAACATGACAGCAGTACTCCATACATGGACGAATAAAGGACTTGAATATTAGCAAAATTTGCTCGGGATTGAAACACTTTTTACATCGACTCAAGAATTCTAATTTTTGCATTACAGATTTAGCGAGGTTGAACACATGTTTATTCCATTTCAGGTTATTTTGAATATCCACTCCAAGAAGTCGAACTGATTCAACCTCATGCAATTCCTCATGGTTTATCTTAATAGGAAAATTTTTATGTCGTTCTATTCGTGAAAGACAGCATAATTTGGTTTTGGTTGGATTAAATGAAACAAGATTACAATCACCCCATTCCATTATACGCTCCAGATCTTTGTTTATGGAATCAATTAGCAGCTCTCTATCAATGGTAACTACAGTATGAGATCGAAATTTAGGAGATGCATGTAATGCATGTAATGTGCTGTCATCAGCAAAACTATGGATTGGGTGCACTGTGGAAATAAATAATTCATCAAGGTTGGTTGGTGAGAGTTCAGAACCTTGGGGAACCCCAGCATTGGTTGTGAAAATATTGGATGTGATACCATCTAAATAAACATAAAATTAGCGACCTGAAAGAAAACTATGAATCCATGAGACAGTAAGATGGTCTATGCCATAAGATTTTAATTTAGCCATAAGATTTTTATGCCACACTTGATCAAATGCTTTAGAAATGTCAAGTGAAATATGAATGTTTCACCATGGTTTTCCAGAGATTTGTTCCAGAGATGGGATACGTAAGCTATCAGATCCCCTGTTGCATGACTTCTACGAAAACCATACTGCTTATCATCAATAACTCATGATATTTCCAAATAATCTATCAAATTGTAGTTAACATATTTTTCAAATATTTTAGCTAAAACCGACAGAATTGCAATTGGTCTATAATTGTTAGATCTATCTTACTGCCTTTCTTTGATATGGGTTGAACACTGGGTTGAACAGGTTCCAAGAATCAGGAAATATTCCGGTTTTATAAGATAAATAGAGAATTTTTGTTAAAATTGGAGCTAGTTGTCTAGCAAAGTTTTTAAGAATGAGGGGTGGAATACCGTCGGGGTCAGCAGATTTGTTGATATTTATAGAAAGAAGCATTTTCCGTACAATATTGCAATGAAAAATAATTGGTTTCATTTTCGTTACAACTGGGGGAATGAGTGTAGGAGAATGGAGGAGCTCAACAATGTTTGAGTTTGCTGCGAAAATACGACCCAAAAGATCCGCCTTCTCTTTCGAGTCGCTCACGGAAATGTCATTCAGAACTAAGGTTGGAATAGAGGATCGAGTAAAATTGCTCTAGACTGATTTAACTGACTGAAAGAAACTACGTGAGCCAGAAGGGTGCTGGACGAATTTCTTTGCTTTCTTCTGGATAAAATTGTATTTTGAATTTACTAAAATTTCTGGCTTTATTATAGGCGCTATGGGTTTCAGGTGTATTATTAGCGTTAAAGGTCTTGAATTCTTTGCGTTTATTCCTCACTGCCTCATCAACATCCCGTGTAAACCAATGCTCAGTTTTAAGAGTGATTAATCGATTTGGAATAAACAGCCGCATTCCTTCTTTTATGATTTCAGAAATTCTTTTTGCCGATGTGCTAGGATCTTGATCAACACAACAAATAGTTTTCCAAGGTGTTTCATCATAAAAGTTTCTCAGTTCCTCCCAGTCAGCGCGTTTATAGTTCCAAACGCGACGAGGATTTGCTTTAGTTTGTGTCGGTGATGTAAATTGCACTATTGCTGATATTAGTAAATGGTCCGATGTTCCGAGGGGTTGTTCAACTTTTGTCTTCGTAGTTTCTGGTTCGTTTGTCAAAAGCAGATCCAGCAAATTATTGTTATGATGGGAATTGTCTGCGACTCTAGTGAGACACTCTATCATTTGCGTCAAACTGTGATAATCTGCGAGTATCAGTTCGGCTTGTCTTCCTACGTCGTCAGTGCGCGATGAATACTTAAGCCATTCTTTATTATGAATATTGAAGTCTCCAAGAATGACGAGTCTTGCTTTGGGGTAGTCCGTGGTAATCTTGTCTAGATTAGCCGATATTTTATCGAAAAAGGGACATCCTGGGGGAGAATTTGGGGATCTGTATAATCCTATTATGAACATAGTTTCATCAACACCTGAGATCTTCAGTGCTATAGAATTATGGTGCTTAGAGTTCAACTCGTAGGCCTTAATTCTCATACATGAGAGTGAATCTCGAACAAATACACAGACACCATGCTTGTTATAAAAGGAATGTTCCAATTCGTAACTAGGTATCCGGTATTTATCGAGATCCAATTTCAATGCTTTGCCACTAACAATTGTTTCGGTAAGAAACAATATGTCAGGTTTATTTTTTTCGATGCATTGATGAACCACGTTTAGATTCGAATTGAGACCTCTTATGTTGGTGAAGTCAATGCTAAGCTGTTGGTTCACTCTGCTGCCTTTTTGTTGAGACAAAGACTTACCCTTTGACATTGCAGGTATAGATACTGAACTTCGGCCAGGCCTAAATTTCAACACTACACAGTACAAAAGAAACTGGGCATCTCTGTCACAAAAACACGATAGCAGGTTTCATACAACAGTAGCTCGATAAGAGAAAAGCAAAACAAAAATGGGGACACAAAAGACACTAACAAAATTGAAGAGTACAAATAAAGGGTTAAATTTGAAATTCCCACTAACAACTAAAACGAAATTTTACATTCCCTGTTACCAAGCAATATAAAACAAATTTATGCTTTAAAATAATAAATAAATTTATTACATCAAAGCAATAAAAGGTAAAATTTTGCCTGCCTATCTGGTAACAGCAAATATAAAATACCAAATAATTATCTAATAAAGAACACTCTCACCAATTATATAATTGTACGCCTCCGTTCTTCAACAATTTTATTTTCATAAACACTAACCCAAACACTATAACATACAATTATTTTTCTATTTTCGATTATTTTATTTATAAACACTAACACAAACACTATAACATACACTTATTTTTCTATTTTCGATTATTTTTTTTTTGTTTTCTGTGTTTTTCCCTATAAAATTTAGGAGACAACCTTCTTCGTCTGATTTTGGTTGATGATTTGGTTTTTCAGTTTCATTTGATCTATCGTATTGCTAAGTATGCATATTTCTTGTAAAATATTTGTTGAGGAAATTGTTGAATTCATGTAATGTTTTGTTAATTTTTTTCTAAATTTCTTTAGCAACCAATTTATTTAATTTTAGTTATATATAAAATTACAAAAAACCAAAAATGCTTGGATTAAACAATTTTCTCCAAATAAAATTTCACAACACATATATATGTTTTGTGAAAGCCATAATGTATTTTGTTCATTTGAGTTCGTTTAATGTTGTCAAAAATATTTACGCTTTAGGGCGTAAAACAGTAATTTTAGGCATTGTTATTTCAATAGAAAAAAAGGCGTGCTTTTCGCACAATTTTCAAATCGTAAAAGGGCATTTTACGGTTTACTCGTACAAAAATGAATTTTGGTTATAGTATAAATAAATGTTTAGTTATCTCATAAAGATTTTCAAATGTTTGTCGTTCCATGGGTGATCTACTCAAAAGCTGCTTAGAGCAGCCATTTTGACTTAAAGGATTGTAAAATGACCGTTAAAACACCTGCAAATGTACTTTCTTCTGCATTGCGAATTACAATTAGTTTCAAATTAATTCTATCACGATTCTTTTGACGCTGTCAAGATTTTTAAAAAAAAGTTTGTAGCATTTGATGAACTTTCAAGCCTTACAATACTCAACACTTTTGGAAGAAGAACCCAAGACTATCTTTAAGACATTGAAAACTACAAAAACAAACAATTGAAATTATTGAAAAGTGGACACAAAAAACGAAAAATTAAAGCATGTAAAACTCATCTCGAAGTTCAGAGTCAATTATTCAAGCAAAAAAATAAATTGCCTTTGAACAATTTCATGGTGATTGCGTCAACTACAGGACACAGGTAAACATTTTCCTGACAACTGAATACGATTTAATTAAAATATAAAGTGTTACATGCAATATAACAGTAGTTGAATAAAGCTTATAACTTTTTCTATAAAAGAAGTTGACTTTGACTTTATACACTGTTCTTTACATGTACAACTGTTGAATAAATTTCGGGATTCATTTTGCTATTCGCACCTCGATGAGGTTGAGACAACAGCACTTCGATTGAAAAAAAAACATTTTTTTTCAGTGCAAAATACAAAATTCAAATCGATTGAAACTGGTATTTAGAAAATTCACCAAGCATCGAATAAACATTTTTTCATTCAATCATTTAAATTTTCATTCATTTCTTTTACATTTTTTCATTCCATTTTTTTCGTTGTCAGCATCGATTGATCAAACAAATTTTTGTTGCTTTTACAACATGTTAGTTAATGCGGCTGATATTGGGTAGAATGCCCGTTAATAAACCATCTGCACCATCTGAAAATACCAAGAAACCGTCTAATTTATCGTGTATATTTAGGTGTCGGGTATTTAGAAATGGCGCTCTGACCTCTATTTGAGTAGAACCCGGTTCCTCCAGGTACAAGTTCAACGTACTAAACACTAAACCACATAACACCAAATAAAAACGGTTCGGCTGTCATTCCAGCCAGTGTACTGCAGGGTAGTGCAGGGTACTGCAGGGTTACAGGCTAAAATGTCATGCTATCTTTGCGCGTTGATGTTTGGTAAAGGATTACTTTTCATTGTCACAAAATTTTGTGTATTGATTTCTGTAAAACGCCAGTTGACCTCGTTAATCTCTTTGGAACGCTGTTCTAAGTGTGTTGTTATAATATTAATATCAGACCCGTTGCCACTACTAACGTTGTTTACGTGTTCAGAGTGGTTTGGCTTATAATTCGAAGGATTCGCCACAAGGCCATCATCAGGCGTTCTCTAACTAGAATATGTATCTAGATCACGGATGCTCGTCTATTATTTTATTAAAATAACTCAAGGTAAGGAATTAAAAGGAGTGTAAATACCCACAATTTGACGTGATATCCAGCAGGTAGCATATATAAGAAGATCTACATCAATTCCGGAACCAATTCTGGTTCAGTACTGGTGGATTGACGGGAATGTAGGCTTTTAGAGTTAACGGTCACGGCCTACTAACTTTAAAAGCTATATTCCTGCCCAATCACCACACTTTTCCATTATCTTACTTAAAATATGACTACATGGCATTTTTCAATAACCTTCTTTTTCAATCAATCAATAACACCAAAGATTAGATTCTCGTCAATGCATTACGTTTTTCATTGTTTTTATCTACTAAAGCAAACAAATAGATGTGAATACGAAAACTCTAAATAATTTCATTTTTACATTAAACATTTCTGTTAATATCTATTGACACGACTTGATATTTTTTATTTCATTCAAGGTTGTATCAGTTTGTCGTTCCATATTTACATTTTTTCTATTTACGAACAATTTTCAATTATTTCCCCTTTTTTTAATGAGAACAACTGAAACAAAATAATTGTTCCCTTTGGATCTCTTCTTTCATTTTTTTGGACAAGTAACAATTAATAAATAAAATGCAATATTTCTTACCAGGAGTACGTTCCGAAACTTTACTATAGCTAAATATTTAATGCACAAATCAAATCACCGCATTAAAATATTTAATAACTATAGTTAAATAATTTCTGAACGACGATCATTAAGTAAAATATTAAATACACAAATACTAATACAATCTGTTAAAATCGTATGTCAGAATAATTCTTTCATAAAATGTTTCAATTGAATAAAATTAAAACCGAAAAAATTAAAAACTAAGATAGAAATTACTAACCATATTGTTATAGAAAACTTGCATTTCATTCAGAATTTGAAAAATATATATGCTGCAATTTCAACCTAAATTGAACTGTCAATTTGATTTAAATTTAAATCATTAAATTTTAAATAATGCTTATTTATATGTGTATTTAATTTTTAGCTCTACTCGAGAGCACATTTAATTTTTTAATAAATGTGGACGGGGCGTAGTGTGTTTCTGAACGGAAACAGCTGTCAAATAGTTAAATATTAACTTTACTATTTCGTTTCTGAACGACCGTATTTAAATATTATTTAAAAATAGTTAACTATAGTAAAGTTTCGGAACGTACCCCAGTTTTCTTCCTATGTTAGAATCAAGAAAGAAGATGATTGTGAATATTCACTAATCTAGTAAGTTTTTTTTTGAAAACTGTGGCGCCAAGCTGACAATAGAACAATTTGTAATAGCGACTTTAGATTTGAAAAATACGACTTTTTAAATATAGATGGTGTAAATAAAGATTTTGGCCATAGCAATACATATATAAATAAGGGGAATAAGAGGAATCATTAAAATTTGTTTTCCACAAAACCCAATTTTTGCTTTTTTTAAAAAAGTCGAATTATTGTGTTTTCTTGACGATGAAATAAAATATTTGATTTTTAGTAAAAACAAAATTTAAATATGTATTATTCTTTTAAATGTATTAGAGAAGTAAATTGCACTAAAATTTTTACTTCTAATTTGTATTATAGAAAAATATGGAGGGGCTGAAGTCTCACAGCTCTGAGATATCAAGACTTCGGTCTGGGTTAAGGATTTGTATATAGTTTTCGGCAAAAAACTTTTATGAGGACATGGTTTTAGTTTTGGGCAGCGATGTATATCAAACATAACTCTTTGTTAAAGTACAAGTATTTTTTATCTCTGTTTAAAAATTTATTACAGAACTAACACGAAACATCAATACGTTGCCGGAAAATTATACTCAAAATTCCAAAAATAGTGTTAAATTTAAAATCAAACTTTTTCAAAATTCCAAAAATATTCCAAAAATTAGAATAAAATCAAATATTTAAACTTTTTCTAAATTCCAATAATATTTCAAAAATTCTTAAAAATTCAAACTTTCTTACAAAATCAAAAATACAAACTTTTACAAAATTCCAAAAATATTTCAAAACTATAACAAATTCAAAAATTTCCATGTCCAATTTCATTTTAAATTACATTAACGTCATAAAAACAGCTACATTTTTTTTTTCAAAAAATGGGCTAAAAAATAAATGAAATCATTTCTTGACACACTTGACATTATTTTTTGACAAACTTATAATGCCATAAATCTCTACAATAATAATAAAACATCATGTCATACAAACTATTAATTTTATTTTTTTCTAAAAAAATTGGGTAAAAAATAAATAAAAACCTTTCTTTTGACACACTTGACAACATTTTTTGACAAACTTATAATGCCATAATTCTTAATAATAATAATAAAATTTCATTTCAAACAAACAATTTTATTTTTTTCCAAAAAATTAGGTAAAAAAATAAATAAAAATCTTTCTTTTGACACACTTGACAACATATTTTTGACAAACTTATGATGCCATAAGTTATTCTCAATAATAATAATAAAACTTCATTTCAAACAAACAATTTTATTTTTTCCCAAAAAATTAGGTAAAAAAATAAATAAAAATCTTTCTTTTGACATACTTGACAACATTTTTTTGACAAACTTATAATGCATTAATCTAGTTTTTGATCTCACATACCAATCCCGACCATCAAGATTTCTCCTAATTTAATTTTCCTACTCGTAACCATTTAAAATGAACTGAATTTGAATCCCATCCGAAACACGTAAAATGTGAATTGTAGTTTTTTTCTGAGAAACTTCAAACCATACCTTTGAATTGAAAATATTCCAGTTACTTCTTTACTTACTTGAGTTTAATTAATCTCAAAAATCCAAAATAAATTTAAAATGAACGTTTTTTAAGCCAAAAATATGAAAATTTGCTATTTTTGACACACATAATGATTTTTTTGACACACCTCCGGTTAGAGATTGCAAATTTTAAGGAAAAAGGCAATACCGGGATTTCGAGATTGATTAAACTAAAACTGGAATCCCGGTATTAATACCGGGATTTAAAAAAAAATAAAAATCTTAATAAAATAATTTTGTCTGCACTTTAATCGTACATTATGATGCAAGGACGTACGTCGTACATTATGATGCACGGACACCCACATTAAGTCCCAAATCGCTTACGTCCGTGCGTCATATACTATTTTTTATTCAACGCAAGAAAAATATTTGAAAAAAAAAATGTTTTTCGGCAAACGGCTGTAAAGTTTAACTTTACTGCAACTAGGGAGTTAAGTAAAGTCTTACTTTTTTACTTATAATCAAAGCGGCTGCAAAATTATCGCTATTTTTATTTTATATTACGGCGGCAGTAAAGTAACATTTGTTATTTGGTATTTTGTTATTTTTTCAAACAAATTGTATAACTATGACATCAAAAAATAAGAAATTGATTCTGATTGGATTATGAAATTTTCAGCTATTGTATGTAACTATGACAACAAACAAATAGTTTAATTGGATAATGAAATTTTGAATTGGAGCTTGCTCTGATAAAAAATTTTATTTATACAAATTTAAATGTGACAACAAAATGCTTAAAAAGTGACACTTTACGGCCGCAAATCACAGTAATGAAGTAGCACTTTAATATGTAGGCGAATAAAAAATATATTTAAATAATAATATAACAAAGTAAAATGATTCAGTCTTTGTAAATCAACAATGGAACATGTTATAGTTAACAATTATATTGCAATTATATCAATATTAAAAATTTCAATAAAATAATTTTTTCTACATTTTAAAATATATTCAAATAATAATAATAATTCAGTCTTGGAAATTGCAAATTGGAAATAATCAAAAAAGAACATTTAAATAATAAAATTGCAAATTGCAATCACAATTCACATTAAAAAATAGAAAATGATTTAAGACTTTGATCTTTATTGGTAGCTTTATTTTTTATGATAACAATTTCGACGAACCGAATCACCAATCAACATAAATATATCCTGTATGATAGATATCCTATATGAAATGATGTTTCACATTAAGGATTTTTTATTATGTATCTGAAATAAATACAATCAAATAATATTTCGTTATAGGGATTTTTTGAGTTTAGAAATAAAACATTATTTTCCCTTTAATATTGAAATACCGGTATTTTAAAATGCTAATACCGGGATTTCGAGTTTGGGGAATTTGTTCGAATCCCGGTATTTCGCGATTCGAAACCCCGGAATTGCAATCCCTACTTCCGGTACAGTTATCGAACACAGCTTCCTTTCGGACCTATTCCTTGTGTATACATATTTTTAGAAAAAAAAAATTTTTGAAATTCCTCCAGCTGTTTTCCCTGCAGCGTAGGTAATGACGGCCGGCTAGACATACATTTTTAACATTTTTTTTTTGCTTATTTAGAATCAGTAGGTCCTAAAACGTCGAGAAATGCCAGAAAAGGTGGGGGTATTACTTCGGTCTGAAAGACCTAAGTATTACATTCATGAGCTCAAAGTCAAATTCTTACACCCACTTTCTTTGGCATTTCTCGACGTTTTAGGACCAGCTGATTCTAAACAAGCAAAAAAAAATGTGTGTCTGTCTGTAGGCCGGCCGGCCGTCCGTCATTACCTCCGCTGCAGGGAAAACCGCTGGAGGGATTTCAAAAATTTTTTTGGTTTGTAGGAAAATTGTTTGATCGAAATGAAACTACTTCGGTTTTATTATTATTATTGAGAATTATGGCTTTATAAGTTTGTCAAAAACATGTTGTCAAGTGTGTCAAAAGAAAATTTTTTTATTTTTTTACCCAACTTTTTGGAAAAAAATAAAATTGTTTGTTTGAATTGAAATTTTATTATTATTGTTGAGAATTATGGCATCATAAATTTGTCAAAAAAATGTTGTCAAGTGTGTCAAAAGAGAGATTTTTATTAGTTTTTTACCCAATTTTTTTTTGAAAAAATAAAATTGTTTGCTCGGAATGAAATTTTATTATTATTATTGAGAATTATGGCATTATTTATAATTATAAGTTTGTCAAAAAATAATGTCAAGTGTGTCAAAAAATGATATCATTTATTTTTTAGCCAATTTTTTGGAAAAAAAATGTAGCTGTTTTTATGACGTAAATGTAATTGAAAATGAAATTGAACATGGAAATTTTTGAATTTGTTATAGTTTTTGAAATTTTTTTGGAATTTTGAAAAAGTTTGTGTTTTTGATTTTGTAATAATTTTCGCAATATTTTTAGAATTTCGGAAAAAGTTTTAATTTTTGATTTTGTAAGAATTTTTGGAATTTTTTTAGAATTGTGAAAAAATTTTAATTTTTGATTTTATTATAATTTTTGGAATTTTGAAAGAATTTTCAATTTTTGATTTTGTAATAATTTTTGCAATATTTTTAGAATTCTGGAAAAAGTTTGAATTTTTAAGAATTTTTGGATTATTATTGGAATTTAGAAAAAGTTTCAATACATGATTTCATTCTGATTTTTGGAATATTTTTGGAATTTTGAAAGAGGTTTCAATTTTTGATTTTGTTATAATTTTTGCAATATATTTATAATTTTGAAAAAAATAGAATTTTTGAATTTTATATATATATATATATTTGTAATTTTGAAAAAAGTTTCATTTTTTGATTTTGTAAGAATTTTTGAAATATTTTTAGAATTTCGAAAAATTTTAATTTTTGATTTTATTATAATTTTTGGAATTTTGAAAAAAGTTTTAATTTTTGATTTTGTAATAATTTTTGCAATATTTTTAGAATTTTGGTAAAGTTTGAGTTTTCAGAATTTTTGGCATATTATCAGAATTTAGAAAAAGTTTAAATATTTGATTTCATTCTAATACTTAGAATATTTTTAGAATTTTGAAAAAGTTTGATTTTATTTAATTTAACAATATTTTTGGAATTTTTATTATAATTTTCCGGCAACGAATTGATGTTTCGTGTTCGTTTTGTAAAAGATTTTTAAACAAATATAAAAAATACTTGTATTTGAACAAAGAGTTATGTTTGATATACATCGCTGCCCAAAACTAAAAACCATGTCCTCGTGAAAGTTTTCTGCCGAAAACTATATCAAAATCCTTTACCCAGACCGAAGTCTTGATATCTCAGAGCTGTGAGATTTCAGCCCTTCCATAATTTCACTTTGAGCTCATGTATGTAATACTTAGGTCTTTCAGACCGAAGTAATGTTGAAAGTTACTAAAACTTTTATGCAATCATTTTTCCAGAGGAAAATTGTAATTTTGATGTTTCTTTAACATTTATTATTTTGTACGCAGATGAATATTATTGTTTGAATAGTATTACTTTGAAGAAAATTTTGTATCCTTTTTCTATAAGTTGTTTATTACTTCGGTCTGAAAGACCTAAATGTTACATTCATGAGCTCAAAGTGAAATTCTTTCCCCCCACTTTTTTGGCATTTCTCGACGTTTTAGGGCCTACGGATTCTAAAAAAGCAAAAAAAAATGTGTGTCTGTCAGTAGGCCAGCCGGCCGACCGGCCGCCGTCATTCCCTACACTGCAGGGCAAACGGCTGGAGCGATTTCAAAATTTTTTTTTTCTTAAAATAGGTATTCACAAGAGACAGGTCCGAAAGGACGCTGTGTTCGATAACTGTACCGGAAGTGTGTCAAAAATAGCAAATTTTCATATTTTTGGCTCAAAAAACGTTCATTTTAAGTGATTACGAGTAGGAACATTAAATTTGGAGAAATCTTGATGGTCGGGATTGGTATGTGAGATCAAAAACTAGATTATTGCATTATAAGTTTGTCAAAAAAAAGTTGTCAAGTGTGTCAAAAGAAACATTTTTATTTATTTTTTTACCTAATTTTTTGGAAAAAAAATAAAATTGTTTGTTTGAAATGAAGTTTTATTATTATTATTGAGAATTATGGCATTATAAATTTGTCAAAAAATGTTGTCAAGTGTGTCAAAAGAAAGGTTTTATTTAATTTTTACCCTATTTTTTTAGAAAGAAATAAAATTAATAGTTCGTATGACATGATATTTTATTATTATTATTGAGAATTATGGCATTATAAGTTTGTCAAAAAATAATGTCAAGTGTGTCAAAAAATTATTTCATTTAATTTTTAGCCAATTCTTTTAAATGTAGCTGTTTTTATGACGTAAATGTAATTTAAAATGAAATTGGACATGGAAATTTTTGAATTTGTTATAGTTTTTGAAATTTTTTTGGAATTTTGTAAAAGTTTGTATTTTTGATTTTGTAATAATTTTCGCAATATTTTTAGAATTTTGGAAAAAGTTTTAATTTTTGATTTTGTAAGAATTTTTTGAATATTTTTAGAATTTTGAAAAATTTTTAATTTTTGATTTTATTATAATTTTTGGAATTTTGAAAAAAATTTCAATTTTTGATTTTGTAATAATTTTTGCAATATTTTTAGAATTTTGGAAAAGTTTGAATTATTAAGAATTTTTGAAATATTATTGGAATTTAGAAAAAGTTTAAATATTTGATTTTATTCAAATTTTTGGAATATTTTTGGAATTTTGAAAAAGTTTGATTTTATTTAATTTAACAATATTTTTGGAATTTTGATTATAATTTTCCGGCAACGTATTGATGTTTCGTGTTAGTTTTGTAATAAATTTTTAAACAGAGATAAAAAATACTTGTACTTTAACAAAGAGCTATCGCTGGCCAAAACTAAAAACCATGTCCTCATAAAAGTTTTTTGCCGAAAACTATATACAAAATCCTTAACCCAGACCGAAGTCTTGATATCTCAGAGCTGTGAGATTTCAGCCCCTCCAAATTTTTTTAGAGTTAAATTAGTTGAGACGGTAGCGATGTAGATAACCCATTTTCCAATCGAGTAATTATATTCCGGAATTTACATGTTCCAATGGTTAGATTCAGCTTGCGTTTTTTGTTTTTTTAATAAAATGTGTTGTGTAGTAGGAATCACAATATGTGTCACAATAACACATAAAAACCTTTTAAGACCAAGGTCCCACAACAACATATGTTCAGAGGTGTTGAATGAAGTAAATCTTTCTTTTTTTGTTTTTTATATTTTTTGTTAAAGAATGGAATAACTAAGCAAAAAATCGTATCACTGACAAAATATGACATAGGCCAATATTTTATGATAGAATAGAGAAAATAAAAGTAAATTAAAAAGTAAATAGCAAATTTTTACAAAAATTTGCTGAAATAAAACAAAAGTGTAGTTGCCAATAATCCAGCCGGTTGCATATTCCTTGATCCTGGGACACACTGTCTTTCTGGAAGATTAAAGCCCACACATAGTTATATGAAGGCTTGTTTTCTCAAGGAAGCAATAGCGTCTCATCATCAAGGATTATTTCACAGCTAAGATTGAGGGTGCTACCGTTTACTGAATACAGTTCATCCGTCACCACCCCCATAAGATGTCACCTTGGCTAGTGATATCTTACTGCTATTGCCAGGGGTATGTGATATTTCACGTTAACTCATATGTCAATAGCAGCGACTGGAGTACGCGGGATTGTCACACCCGTAGATCAAATATAAAAAAATAAACAAAACAATAAAAACTGATCCCTCCATGCATTGAACGTAAATTGAGCAGTACTACAGAACGTATGTCTATTTGAATTGAAGGTTAAAATACTTTCATCAGTTCAACATATGCATATTTTGTTATTTACGCTTTGTGGTCAAACGTTAAAAATAATAAAAAATTAAATTACCATATATTTGTTTGTGTCTAAATTTCGATTTTGGTTATATATTTTTCAATAGTCAAAAAATTGCTTTTTCTGTTATTTTGGCTCTATTTTTGATGATTTATTGAATATTAGACCGATGGAATACAATCAATTAACTCGTCTGGAACGCGGCCACAGATAGATTTTTCTTATCGATTGTTTTTTAGGATTCTAATTAAAAATGTATTTCTATTTTTAATTTATAATATTTATGATAACTATCCATCTAAAGTTGTTACTTATTAAAACGAGTGTTGCAATAGAAGACAGGAGAAAGTTATACCATAGCCATATCATATCTTCAATTCTCTATTTGAAAAAAATGACTGTTGAATCCGAAATTTCAAAACAATGAATCTAGGGATTACTAGGGATTTTTCTAAGCAATTAAATTCAAGTAACTAGGGAATCGAGCAAATGACTTTGGTCTGAAAGACCTAAGTATTACAACAGAAAATGCAGAAATCTTGCTACCACATTTTTGGTATTTCTCAAGGTTTTAACTCATAACGATTCTAAAAAAGCATAAAAAAAGTCGTCCTACCGCTCGGTCGTCATTACTGACGAAATGTAGAAAACTACTCAAGCGCTTTAAAAAATTTTTTGTTTTTGAAAATAGGTTTGTTAATGGTAACAGTCGAAAGGATGATGTGTTCGGTTACTGTACTGAAGGTGTAGGTTAAAACTGTACCGGAAGTGAAGGTAAAAGAGGTTTATTTAAAGTAATAATGAGTAGTAAATTTGAATGTGGATAAATCTTGATGTTCGACATTTGTATGTGAGACCAGGAGCTGGATTATTGTATTATAAGTTTGTCAAAAAATACCGTTAACACTGTCAAAAGAATGATTTTCATAGATTTTGTTAGCAATTTTTTTTTGAAAAACATGTAATGAAAATGGATGAGTTTTTTGTGAACAATTAACCTTAAGTACATATTCCAATATGTACTTAAACTTAATTGTTCACAAAAAACCCATCCAAATTAAAAAATTCCCTAGAATTGTCTATATTTTCTAACCAAAAATATAGCAATAAATTGACTTTACGTCAAATATTAAGTTTCGCATTGATTGACAACAATCAATAATTACTTTACACTCATGACTTGGGTTGTTAATTAGAACGTTGACTTAGATGTTGACGAAATATTCTTTCATCCTATGAATTCATACATCGTAATATCTAGAAATTGAATACAAAAAATCCCAAAGAAATGTAATGAAAATATTTTGGACTAATAACATATGACACGCATAAAAGTCAGTATTTGGACGGCGTTTTTTTAATAAAAAGTGTTGTTAATTAAAAATTGATAACACTTGTTATTATTTCGCAAATATTTTGTTTTTTATTTTTTTATTTTCTAAAATTTTGATCAATGCATTTCGGCTTACGCCATTATCAAGAGCGATACAAAATGGTTAACCATTTTCATAACCATTTTGTATCGCTCTTGATAATGGCGTAAGCCAAAATGCATTAAGCAAAATTTTAGAAAATAAAAAATAAAAAACAAAATATTTGCGAAATAATAACAAGTGTTATCAATTTTTAATTTATAATAAAATGTTTCGCCAAGTGCCGACAGTCGACACAATTGAATTTATTTAAAAAGTGTTGTGTTATAGGAACTACAATATGTGTCATAAAACATATATACCTTTTAAGACCTAGATCTCACAACAACATGCGTTTTGAGGTTGGCATGCGATAAAATACTTTCTGAGGTTGGCATACGATAAAATGCTTTTGCGATAACGTACAAGTTCGCAAATGCAAACGTAAATGAACATGAAATTGTATATGATAGATTGAATATCCAGCTTTAACATAATAGGAACAATTGGAAAATATTATGTTGTTGTAGATAAAATGTCGTTTTTCCTCAAAAGTGGTAATTATATTATTGAGATGTTTTTGAGAATTTTTTGTTTGAATCCGGGTTGGACCACTTCTAAATAATAGAAACAGTTAGAACAAATCAGGTAGTTGAAGAATAAATGTCGTTTTGTAACAAAATTTGTGATAAGTTACACCTAATGAAAAACATCATGTTTTTGAGTGTTGTTTTTTAGTGTAAAGGTGCAGGTGGAAAATATTAGCTTGTTCCATACTAAATGCCTTTTTTCAAAACGAATAAATGACTTTAAAAAGAAGCATTTATGTTGAATGGAGAGGTTTTCTAAGAAGATTTATGGTTGGAAAATATCAGTATGCATTATAATTTAAATGTCGTTTTTAAAACGACAAGAGTTGTAGATGTCACCTAACTTAGCCCCGCTATTTTGGAAAAAAATTAAAAACAAAGATTGGCTATATTGTGCTACAGTTGTGCTGGATGTGCTACTCATACAGAATGCCAAATCGCCAATGAAACAAAGTTGGCACGCTGAAACAGTTTCTCGAACAGAAGTTAGATCCGCCATTTTGAAAAAACTGAAAAACAAAGGTGGTCCTGTTTTGTGCTCGAGTTGTGCTGTTTGTGCTATTTAAAAAAAAAATTCGCATCACTAATGGAGAATTTTATAACGCTAAAATCATTTTTTTGCGTAAAAGTTAACCCGCCATTTTGGAAGAAATGAAAAACAAAGGGTGTGCTGTACGGTGCTGGAGTTGTGCTAGTTGAGCTACTCAAAAACAAATTCGTACCACCAACAGAATAATTTAAACACGATAAAACGTGTTTTTGAATTTAAGTTAACCCCGCCATTTCGAAAAAAAAATTAAAAACAAAGGTTGTGTTGTATTGTGCTAGGGTTGTACTGGTTGTGCTACTCAGAAATAATTCCATATTATCAACAAAAAAAAAGTTGGCACGCTAAAACGACTTTTCGAGCAGAAGTTAGCCTCGCCATTTTGAAAACAATGGAAGGCAAAGATTGTGCTGTATTGTACTCGAGTTATGTTGGTATTACCACTAAGATAAAAATTTCGAAACCCTATCAGAAAACTTTTACAAAGTCAACATCATTTTTTCGAATAGAAGTTAGCCCCGCCATTTTGGACAAAATAAAAAACAAAATAAGGGCTGTATTTCGTTAAAGTTGTTCTGGTTGTGCTACTCAAAAACAATATCGTACCACCAACGTTAGAATTTTAGCACGCTAAAACCATTTTTCAAATAAAAGTTAGCCATTTTGCAAAAATAAAAAAAAAAAGGTTGTACTGTGTTGTGCTAGAGTTGTGCTGAATGTGCTACTCAAAAAGAATCCCTTATCAATAACGAATAAAAGTTGGTAAGCTAAAGACGATTTTTCGAGCAGAAAGATATCTTCAAGCAGAAAGCTTTCGAGCAGAAGGTTCAGCAGAAGATAGCCCCACCATTTTGAAGAAAAAAAAAATGAAATGCAAAGGGTGTTCTGTATTGTGCCCTAGTTGTGCTGGTTGTGCTACTCAAAAAGCATTGCATATAAGCAATGAATAAAAGTTGGCAGACTAAACCAATTTTTCAAGCAGAAGCTAGTCCCGCCATTTTGAATAAAATAAAAAATAAAGGTTGTGGTGTATTGTGCTTGAGTTGTGCTGATTGTGCTACTCAGACAAAAATTTCGTACCACTAACAGAGAAATTTGATCACGGTTACATCATTTCTTCGAAAAGAACTTAGTCCCGCCAATTTTGAAAAAATGAAAAATAAAAGGAGTGCTGTATTGTGTTAAAGTTGTGCTGGGTGTGCTACTCAAAAACAAATTCGTAACACCAAAGGAAAAAATTTAAACACGCGGTGCTCGGACGAAATCAAAATATTCTACTCCCCGTTTTACTCGTCAATCGGTTTGTCCAAACATACAAACTGTTGGGATTACTGACTCTCATACTAACAAAATGCAGGTTTTTTTATCCATGCAAATGGAATGCTTTGCCCGAGTCAATAGTATCGGGGGCGTTCAATCCAAACAAGTTTAAAAATAGCGTTCGTCAACACCTCAAAACGCATATTTTGTGGGACATTGGTTTTAAAAGGTATTTTTAGCTTTAGTTTTATAATCTACCATATATTTCATTAAAAATTTACATAATATAATTTACTTACAATGGTTTAAATAAGTTAATTTTAATACAATTTAAACAACAAAACTATGGCTCATTTTTAGAGCTACTTAATTTCGTCCATTCTATTGCATTTGTTAAATATTTTATAAATCTTTCTTAAAATAATTGTTACATTGAAGTAATCTTTACAATCTCGTAAAAGTAGGTCTTAAAAGGTATGTAGGTGTTCTTGTGACACATATTGTAATTTCTATAACACAACACTTTTTATAAAAAAAAATCTTTCGAGTCCCCCTAAAAATTTTTCTGTGTGCGCCCCTGGAATGTAGCATGTATTGTTTAGCGAGAATACAGTAAATACTTCTTTGTGAAGACAATTTTTTTATTTTCATATATTTTGGTGATTCCCTTATATATATTATACAAAACATGCTGCAAGACTCATTTATGCTATCGGACACCAGATGTCACTTTTGTTATTAGTGCTAATAAATTAATGCTTATACTGATTCCTACAAGCTAAAATGTTGCTAGCGTAAAAGTATTGTACATTTATCATATATAATCTCTTTCAAAGCAGCCAGCTCAAAAAATATTGCGTATCGCTACCTTAAAAATTTTCTTTTTTATTTTTTCGAAAACGACCGCGAGGCTAACTTCTACTCGAAAAATCGTTTTAGCGTGCCAAATTTTTTAAATTAGTAGTATGGAATTCTTTTTGAATAGCACAACTAGCACAACCCTAGAGCAATACAGGACAACCTTTGCTTTTCAATTTTTTCAAAATAGCGGGGCTAACTTCTGCTCGAAAGCTTTCCGCTCAAAAAACTTTGTTATCGTACCACCTTAGATTCATGGGTGATATGGAATTCTTCTTGAGTAGCATATCCAGCACAATTATGGTACAATACAGCACAACCTTCTATTTTTATTTTTTGTAAAATGGCGGGGCTAACTTCTACTTGAAAAATCGTTTGAGCGTGTTTAAATTTTTTCCGTTGGTGCTACAAATTTGTTTTTGAGTGTAATCGAGTAAAATTAGCTTCAAAATCCGTAAAACTTCTAAGTCTTCAGGGACAGCTCCGATTTTGATGATTTTTTTTAAATGTGTGTTGTAATATATTATTTGAAATCAGAAACATTACAATGTGCGCAATTAAATATTTATCTTGTTTAAACAATATAAACAAAATTTATGAACAAATTATTTTTTTTAACAAAATTTATGCAAAATTTTTGCTAAATTTACAAAATTTATAATAAGAATTGTTAAGTTCAAATTTATAGAAAATTTCATTTAATAATAACATAAAAATATGGTATTGGTAGCAAAATATGTACAAGCTATGTCTAACTTCTGTATACGTTTGTCATTAATATAGAGACTTTGCTGAGTTTTACGAACAAACACGTTTTCCGCTCCGAATTCTTTGAACCTTGTCCGATTAACATGAAATTTGGTGAATAGTTTAGGAATGGCTCATGGAACGAAAGTGGCATAGCGCTGATGTGCCCTTTCATCCTGGGGTGGATTCTACCCCTTCTCGAGGGCGGAATATTTTATTTATTTAAGTAACCCCAAAAATAGATAAAAAGACACATTTGAAGTATAAAATGTTGTATAAGGTTTTTTCGATAGATCGATATTTTTCGAGTTATTCGCGATTGAAAACTTATATTGTTCGTTGAAAAATGCATGGTTTTTGATAGTTTTTCGAAAATAACTCTTAAATTTAGCCTTCTATCAAAAATTTGGTAATCATCAAAAATGAAACTTAAAAAAACGAAGAGATTGTTGTTTTTATGAGGGTTGTAGGTAGCAAGCAACCATGAAGCAGGTTATGGCTCAATGACGAGTCATTTTTTTAACGACTTGATTCGAAGAATTTAACGTTAAATAACGGAAAAGCAATGCATTTTTCGGACAAAACTGTCATAATTTTTTGTAATGATTGGAAAGGCCTTTAAAATGGGCACTGATTCAAGTCGTTTGCATTGAAAAAACCAAGTTACGATGCGAGCATTTCGAATTCAAAATAGAAACTCGTTAAAATCTCGGTCATTCCCAATAGAATTTATATTGACCATAGCCCTTTTACAACTAGCTGGATTTTAGTGTTCCCTATGTGATCCAGAAGTTTTGCTAGATTAGAATACGTATTTTCCGAAAAAAGTTTGATAATAATGAAAAATTAATTTTCAAATTTCCTAAGAAAGTACCTTCTGTTCAAAATAACTCTAAAACTAACAAATATACGTAAAAAACTACTCCAGTCAAAAACGTAGGTTTTTTTTTAACCAAAAATTAGTTTTATTTTGTTTCCTGTGGGATAAAAAAACCAAAGATATAACTGTTTCAATTTTGCATTATAGTGCACGGATCACTCTTTTCGAGTCGTTCAACCCTTAACAATTTGAAGGTGAAGGGTTTAGGCATATTGGAATAAATATCATCTTATAGCCTTGAAAGTACCTATAAATCGGTTTTTAATGGAAGTTGTAACTTTAAAATTGAGAGAGTTATGTTACTATGAATCATACATGTTCAACTCATATAATTTAAATTAGATGAAAATAGGACATTTTTTTTGTGGGATTATGGAAATGCTTATTCATTATATGGGGTTACATAAAAAGGTAACCAACAACATCACGTTACCCTTGCACGAATATTACGGTTACCACACTAGTTGTCGATTGAAGTCAAGAAAGCCTCCACATAAAACTGCCAGCAACGTGCTGGCAACTAATTTTAATATCTTGGATGCCTGGGACACTTCCTGGAATGATTACAAAACTACTGGCGTTTCTATTACTAACCCGACTTCTGCCCAACCTGGTTTCGATCTGCCACGTCATACCTGGACCACACTAAACCGAATAAGAACGAATCATGGACGTTGTGTTGATTTTTTCTACAAGTGGGGAATCTCAGAGTCCCGTCAATGTGACTGCGGAGCTCCACAACAAACCATAAAACACATTGCAACAGTGTGCCCACTTCGACGATACAATGGTGACATCTCAGACATCCAATTGGCAACTCCCAATGTAGTAGCATGGATAGACTCACTCGATATAAATATCTAATGTTCAAATATACTGCCCAATGTTCAAATATTTTAATATTTTACTTCTTAATTTTTAACTAAAAGACGCGAAATCATATTGATTGTAAGCTCATTTAATGTGTATTCATGTTTTGATTTATGTAGATTTCATATGAAAATCTATCTATTTTAAGTTTTATTTTTGTTTTATTTTTGTTTTTAATGTGTCACAACAAAAACCATACGCTAAATAATAAATAAAATATATTATATGGGAACTTCTTTGCACTTTGCAATTTAGAATTATATATTATATATTTAAATGTAAAATAAATACAAAATAATTAATAATTGTTTACAATTTTTTTCTTACAATATTCGTATAATTTTAAGCTTTTAAAAATTAAAAAAGAAAAAAAAACAAATTTTTTAAATTATACTATTTAAAAGTTAAAAAATACCGTGACAAAATTTTTTCGTTCCATAAATTATGTTTTTATTATTTAAACAATATAAATATTTAATTGCGCACATTGTAATGTTTCTCATTTCAAATAATATATAAGAACACACATTTAAAAAAAAATCATCAAAATCGGAACTGTCCCTGAGGACTTAGAAGTAAAAACCTAATTTTACTCGACTAGTAGCACACCCAGCACAACTTTAACACAATACAGCACTCCTTTTATTTTTCATTTTTTCAAAAATGGCAGGGCTAACTTCTTTTCGAAGAAATGATGTAACCGTGATCAAATTTTTCAGTTAGTGGTACGAAATTTTTGTCTGAGTAGCACAATCAGCACAACTCAAGCACAATACACCACAACCTTTATTTTTTATTTTATTCAAAATGGCGGGACTAACTTCTGCTCGAAAAATTGGTTTAGTCTGCCAACTTTTATTCATTGCTTATATGCAATGCTTTCTTAATAGCCCAACCAGCACAACTAGGGCACAATACAGAACAACCGTTGCTTTTCATTTTTTCCAAAATGGTGGGGTTATCTTCTGCTGAACCTTCTACTCGAAAGCTTTCTGCTCGAAGATATCCTTCTGCTCGAAAAATCGTTTTTAGCTCGATAACTGATTCAACAGCGATTCTTTTGATAAGAGATTTGATTGATAAGAGATTCTTTTTGAGTAGCACATTCAGCACAACTGTAGCACAACACAGCCCAACCTTTTTTCTTTGATTTTTGCAAAATGGCGGAGCTAACTTTTATTTGAAAAATGTTTTTAGCGTGCTAAAATTCTAAGGTTGGTGGTATGATATTTATTTTGAGTAGCACAACCAGAACAACTTTAACACAATACAGCCCTTATTTTGTGTTTTATTTTATCCAAAATGGCGGGCTAGTTTCAATTCGAAAAAATTATGTTGACTTTGCAAAAGTTTTCTGATAGGGTTTCGAAATTTTTATGTTAGTAACACAACCAGCACAACTCGAGTACAATACAGCACAATCTTTGCCTTCCATTGTTTTCAAAATGGCCAGGCTAGCTTCTGCTCGAAAAGTCGTTTTAGCGTGCCAACTTTTTTTTGTTGATAATATGGAATTATTTCTTTGTAGCACAACCCTTGTTTTTAATTTTTTTCGAAATGGCGGGGCTAACTTCAACTCGAAAAATCGTTATATCGTGTTTAAATTATTCTGTTGGTACGAATTTGTTTTTTAGTAGCACAACAAGCACAACTCCAGCACCGTACAGCACACCTTTTGTTTTTAATTTTTTCCGAAATGGCGAGGCTAACTTCTACGCGAAAAATGATTTTAGCGCTATAAAATTTTTCCATTAGAAAAAGCAAGGATTGGAAATCATAAATTATATATTAAAATTTAAAAGTTATTATAATAAAATTAACAATTTAGCTACAACAACATCAATTTGTTGAATACGACACATAACAAGCTTGATTTACAATAGCAATTATTTTACGAAAAACTTTTGGTGAGACTACGATGTGTTTTTGTATTAAAAGAATTGACACGGCCCAACAAAAACATTTCGCGGCTCCCTTGTTAA
Organism: Diogma glabrata; assembly: GCA_963693315.1. Classification (NCBI taxonomy): domain Eukaryota; kingdom Metazoa; phylum Arthropoda; class Insecta; order Diptera; family Cylindrotomidae; genus Diogma; species Diogma glabrata. Next base: position 36,786 of record CAVNZG010000218.1, read on the forward strand.
AAACCCTTGCTATAGAAGTTTGGCAGGTTTACAGTGTTAAGTTTTGAAAAAAATAGGGTTTGAAGTGAAGAGAGTGTTTTTGCAGTTTTGTAAAAAAATTGCCTTTTCTTCAAAACAGCTCAAAAACTATTACTGATACGCAAAATTTTGTACAGTACACAATTGAACGTTTTAGTTTTCTGAAAATTTTCGTTCCTTTTTATTAGTTTTTCATTATTGGATATTTTTTGCTAACTCCTTTTTTAATTTAATTTTTTCACAAAAACTAATAGCTGCAAAAGAACGGAAAATTTTACAAAAGATAGATATCTTATCTTATACACTTATTTTTCTTAATTGAAAATAAACGAACAGTAAAAGAGTTTGATAGAGAGTGTTATGGTTTAGCTTGAAAAATTACAATAGTCTTTAGGCACCTGACTGGCTGCTTAACGTTTCTTTTCGGGCAAAATACACGTGTGAAAAAATTGAATATAATGAAGAGTTACAGACATTGGCATACAAATTCCAAACTATAAAAATAGATGTATAGATGAACTTTTTGAAGCCGGTGTTAATTGTATCTTTATATGACGATTCGGAATCGGAAACGAAATAGGTACAAATGTTTTAAAAGAGGTGTTTTGAGACGAAGAAAATTGACTCTTGCACTTTTACCTTCTACAAAAAAACGCAGCACTGCAGCACTTTAAAAGAGTCTACTTATACAAGGGCAACTAGAAAAATATTGAATTGTAGAAATATAAGGCAAACAAAAAAAGTATCCTTGTTAATTTATTATTTCTAATCATTTATAATAAATTATCAAAATTAGCAATTGTATAACTATTTTTATTAAGAAGTACTTACTTAAAAACATTTGTTTTTAAATCCAACAAGTGGTTCTCGAGATATAATATATTAAACTATTTGATATCCATAGTTTTGAAAATCTATCTTTTGCTATAACCACATGCCACAAAAAAATGTCTTTTACGAAATGTTTTTTTATTCTTAAAAACAAAAGTTGGTCAAGTGTGAATAAAATTTACTAACTGGGGTGCCATAAATGAAGAAGAACAAAATATAAAAAATATTTGCCAAAAAGTTGTGTTGCAAAGTCTTTATATCACCAAACCACAACATAAAATTAAATTTCGCCTCATATATGTCAATTAAAAGTAATATCAATTAAAAATTGATCGAAATGGTACAAAAGATCTTACCTCGGTTGAAATATTATTCATAAATAAAAAATGGATACAAATAATAATTTATTTTTTTATTCAACAATTTAAATAGCTATATATTGTGGTATTTAGGTTACTCTAGAATTTTTTTTTTCATTGTACAGTTTGCGGCACCTCCCATTACGTGTCAATACCCATAAAAATATTATTTGCAAAATTTGAAATCAATTGTTCAATTCTTCCCCCCCCCCCCCCCCCCCCCCGGCCAATTAAAGTTGAGAGGTTTTGTTCTGAGCCTAAAAAAACTGAAAATGTTTGTGCGACACCCTCCCATTTCGTGTAAAAAAATATTATTTGCAAAATTTGAAATCAATCGTTCAATTTTAAGCCATGCCCCTGGGCACTTGAAGTTTTAGTGGCAATTTAAGTGGCTGCCCCGCCGTCCCTTAGAATGGAACGATTGATTTCAAATTTTGCAAATAATATTTTTATGGGTATTAACACGAAATGGGAGGGCGTCGTACAAAAAATTTAAATATTTTTTTAAGGGCCAGAACAAAACTTCTCAATTTTAAGTGGCCGGGGCACGCCTTAGAATTGATCGATTGATTTCAAATTTTGCAAATAATATTTTTATGGGTATTGACACGAAATGGAAGGGTACCGTACAAAACATTAAAATTTTTTTTAATGGTCACACTAAAATACACATAAATACATTTATAATATATTGTCAAAAATTTTTGGTTTTAGGTCAAGACAGTTGCACAATTTTGACAATAACTCAAAACCTATACACTGCAAAATTAAAAAAATTGCAATGTTTCTTAAATCAAGTGCTCTTTCAAAAGATACTTTCTTTGACCGGGTTTGATATTGTGTTTTTACCCCTTTCCATACCCCCCCTTTAATTAATATAATTATGAGTGTATGAAACTTTTCTATATTTTTCATTAAAAACTTACTAAATTTTCTATAATTCCAAATACATTTTAAGATTTTCGATCAGTTGGGCTCGGAGCTAATTATATTTACAATTATACAAAAAAAGGTGAAGTCTAAAATTTCAAAATAATAAATTTTTAAGAAATACTGAAGTAGGGGTCTTCCATATATGACTTACCCTATTTGACTTGGTAAAAAAGTGTATTTTCTCAAAAGCCTCACATCGCCATGTAATACAAACGAACACAACTGTTTATTTTTTAACCCGTCTTCGTGTGAGGATATATTACTTTTATACGCATCTCAAATTTAAGGTTCATAGGATTTATGGTTTACGATATAATCGATACATTGTGAAAAACACGTTTTGCTCTCACCAATAGGGTTTGTCATAAAAAAAGGAACCCTAAAAATATGTATCGCTTATGTACCACTAGTGCCTTCAGGACAACGCCCACAGCGAGTCTGCAGGTCTTATTAGGGCTTCCTCCCCTGCACATATGGCAGGTTCTTAAGGCTACAAAAAGGCTCGAACTCCTGGGAAATACTAGGGGCTGTAGGAAAAATCATCAAGCGCTATGGAGGGATCTGGAACAACACCTGACAGATTTGTCCATGCCGAGTGATGACACAGTACCTCTAACTGCCTTTCAAAAGCAGTATAGAGTTGTAATTCCAACGATAGAGGACCAGTCCTCAGCTAATTTGCTATCAGACAATGTAGCCAACACGTTGGACATCTACACAGATGGATATCTCACTGAAAATGGTGCAGGAGCTGCGGTTTACTTCAGTAATGAAGATCAATGCCTGCAATTTCCACTTGGTGAATACTGCACAGTCTTTCAGGCTGAGGTATTCGCCATAAATGCAGCATCAAAGCGAGCGACGGAGCTTAAGTGGTCTGGCAAGATCATTAATATTTTTACTGATAGCCAGGCGGCTCTAAAAGCTGTGGGAAGTTATACTATTAAGTCGAAAATAGTGCAAGAATGTTCTAGGTCTTTGAATTATCTCTGGCTCAAGAACAGCATATCACTAATATGAACACCAGTGCTTAGTGGAAGTCTCAGGAATAAAAAAGCTAATTATTTAACAAAGAGCTCCGCAGGGAGGCACATAGGTCCTGAACCAGCAATTGGTATATCGAAAGGTAGGATAAGATTGCTAGTCGAACAAGTTCTCTTTCGGTCCAGTTGCTCTCAATGGAGGAGCACAGAAGGCTGCAAGGTCTCCAAGATGTTCACTCCAGAGCTGAACCAGCAAACCACCAAATTCCTGTTAAATATGACTCGGTCAGACTGCAGGATAATGGTGGGACTACTAACAGGTCACCATCATGTGAACAAACATATGGTACGGCTTCGAGTAGAAAATGATCCAACATGCCGCTTTTGTCTTGAAGAGGATGAAACAGCCCCTCACATTGTGGGAGAATGTTTGGCTCTCTCAGGGCTACGAAGCGTTATGTTAGGATCAAACTATCTAAGGATAGAAGATTTCTGTAAAGCAGACCATTCAAGGCTGTTGGCTTTTTTTAAAAAGGTCTTCAGCTCTTGAATATGAGGATGGCATAAAGGACTTAGCAGTCTTCATGTCAGGCTATGACTTCATGGTCGCCTCGTATAAAAAAAAAAAAAAAAATTAAATATTTTATTCTTTTTTATATTTTGTTTTATTTATAATTATAATCGTTTTGATATGGTTGTTACTTACTTTGAATATTTCTGACTAACTCTTAAACTGAATTAACTGACTGATTAATTGACTCTTAAACTAAACTGACTGACTGATTAACTGATTCTTAAGCAATACTAACTGACTGATTCAATTTACTTCAACTGTGTGACAAACTCTATCTATATTAATTATTGAATTGTTAATTATTGAATATCTGTTTTGTTTTTTGTTAAGTTGACAAATTTCTATTTTTCAATTGTTTATATTATTACAATTTGAAATGCGTCAAAATAGCAATTTTAATAATTTCTTAACTTTAAATTTTTATGTAAAATATTTTTTAGTAATTTTTAATTATTTCGAAATCATTTTTCTCATGTAAATAAAATTGAATTTTGAAATATAAAGTAAAAATTAATTGTCTATTGTAATTGTATAGTTAACAATTTTGAATTTTTGATTTATTTTATATTATGCTTTAACACTTGAATACATAGCTTGCACAACACCAATGTCAACCTTTAAGATTTCTCTACATTCAATGTTACTACCCGTTATCACATAAAATGAACGTTTTTAAGCAAAATATATGCACGTATGTATATGCATATATGTTTAGTTTGCATATATTGTGCATATGTTTGCATATATGTTTAGTTTGGAAAGTTGTTTATAAATTTTGAAAGGCGCTGATTTTTTTTTGATTTCTTATTTTTTTTTGATTTTTTTTGGAAAGCATAAATTTTTTTTGAGCATTTGTTGAAATTTTGTTGATTTTTTTAGTTGTTGTTAGTTTGAATTTCTACTTGAATTGACACATATTTATTGTTTACCCTTGTTTTTCCTTGTCGGCATCAGATTCGTCAATCTTCTCCACGTCAATTTTTTTTGTGAAACCATCCTAGTTTTTTTTATTTCTTTTCATTCGGCTTCCTTTAAGTCACTATGACTTCTACTCCCCAAATCACCTTGGTTAATGGCGGTAGTTACATCCGCAGCCTGCAACATAACAACAATAACTATGTCATTTGTATTTCTGTCATATGCATCTGTCAATGTCATATGATACAACCCTAGTTAGTTATGTTATTTATTTTATACCGCATTCACAGCGACATAGCAAATTAGTAGATAGTATATTATAATTTGCAGCTTGGCATATTTTATATGAGTTTAAAACGTAGATTGTAATTTGAATCGTAAGTATTTGAATCGTCTGTAATGGTAGTAAGCCTAGATATCAAATTAGTTGCAAGATTTTAAGATAAAAAGTGTTTACAGCACAGATTTAAATTACATCTACTAATTTGCTATGTTGCTGTGAATGCGGTATTAGTTATACTATAATGCATGTTTCTTTATCAGTAATTTTATTAATAAGTTTTCCAATAATTAAACAACAAGATTCTCAGACATATTTTATTTCCAAAACATTTAAATATTTGGATTCCAGAAAATTATTAAATAACAAAAGATAATATTTTTCACCAACTGTAAACATTAAATTCTTATAAATTCTTATACATATATTCTTATAAATATCTTAAGTTCAAAATATAATAAAATAGAACAAAATTCATCTTATTAAAATGCACATTATGCATTTCTCATATTATTGTTTAAGTTACTAAAGATAAATTGTTTTGAGAATTAAACAAACAAAATTATTTTTTCTACTTCAAGCTACGAAAATGTCATTTTAATATATAGTAAAACCTATGTGAAAGGGAAACTTTTTCTAAGTAGTGACTGAAAATGTTTTCAGTCACTAGGACTGAAAGTAAATAAGTTTCGGTGGTATCCTTCAGGCGGTGGTTATTTAAAGGATTGAGATTGAATTTGATTTACTGTTTCTGTTGTTGTTTCGGTTGCTGTGTTTATTTCTGTCAATATCGCAGAATTTTGAAGGGATTGAATATTTTGAATATTTTGATCGAATCAAATCGAAACTAATCATTATATCAATTGTGTGTAATTAATTAATTAAACTAATAATGAGTGTGTTTTTTTCTATATCGGAGAAATCGGAGCGATAAAATAAAATTTGTATCAGATATATCGTATAATTTTTTCCTCCGATAATTAACTGTCAGATACAACATATATTTTCTGAGTTATTTCCGCAAAAAAAAATAAAAAAAATTTATTAAATAAATAAATAAGTTTTATTGAAAAATTTATTTTTATTTGTTTTTAATTGAAACTTTACCTACAATTTTTTAAATTTATACTTTACTCGATGACTTCCAGTCGGTAAAAGAAATATCTGTAATATCTGTAAAAGTTTTTAGAGAAAATATATGAACTGCTTTCATTATTCATATTGTCAAATTCATCTACTAAAAACATACAAAACGACATATCTAAATTTGACTGTGTAAAAAATAAACAGGATTGTACTTATATATAGCATTTTTACCAGTGTAAAATAATGTTATTATTGTGTTCGCCTGTTATTATTCCATCTGTAGGCGAACACAATAATAACATTATTTCACACTGCTAAAAATGCTATATGTAAATACAATCTTGTTTATTTTTTACACAGTCAAATTTAGATGTAGATGAATTTCTAAAAATTTTTATTTATATTTACCAGCGTAGAAAAAATAACGTTTTCTACGCGTGGTAAAAACGTTTTTGCGTTCCTGAACTTATTAACAAACCGTTCAGTCACGGAAAAAGAGACGTTTTCACCACTTGTATAAAAATCTACTATTTTTATCGTGAAATATGCATCACTCAAATAATTGTTGAATGATAAATTTTAGAAATAAGATTTTAGATTTATTGTGGTTTTTGAAGTGTTAACTTCTCTTTTTAAAATAAAATAAAATAAAAATTTTATAATTAATAAAAACATTTTAATTGTTTTTTTATTATTATTATTAGAGTAGAATCTGATTCGGTCTGCAATCAATGCAGGCAGAAGATAGAAGGCCTGACTGAGGCACTAATTCTACCCTGTCGTTATGTCTTCCATATGAGTTTTATATTTTTTTGTGAATTTGAAAATGTTGTTTTCATTTCATAAATTTTTATATTATATATTTTTATATTTGTGTACTCTGTTTTTATTTTTTTTGCTAGAATGATTTTGTTTTAAGATTTTGTTTTTGTTATGAATTTTTTTAATTGTGTGTTGTTCTGTGGGCGGAAGGCAGGAGTAAATCTAGTAAGTACTGACGCGCAGACAACATTTGTGTATTGATGTGTGTTTGGTTTTGTCTGAGGTTGTTCTGTGGGCAGAGAGCAAGATATCCTGTAAGTCCTGACGCGCAGAAAACATTTGTGTGTTTGAGGTGATTTTTTTGTTCTGTGGGCGAAAGGCAAAATTATTGTAAGTCCTGACGCGCAGACCATTCTGTTAGGTTTAGTTTTTGTTGTTCAGTTATGTTCTGTGGGTGCAAGGTAAGATCCTTGTAAGTCCTGACGCGCAGACAATTCTGTTACTTCGTAAGTCCTTGATATATCGACAACATTACTTCGGTCTAAAAGACCTAAGTATTACATTCATGTGCTAAAAGTGAAATTCTTACCCCCACCGGAAAACCGCTGGACGGATTTTAACAATTTTTTTTCTAGAAATAGGTTTACTCAATGGGAAGAGCCGAAATTACGATGTGTTCGATAACTGTACCGGAAGTGTGTCAAAAAATCGTCAAATGTGTCAAAACAAGGAAATATGCATATTTTTTGCTTAAAAGACATTCATTTTAAGTGATTACGATTAGGAATATTGAATTTGGAGAAATCTTGATGGTCGGGATTGGCATGTGAGACCAAAATCTAGATTCTTGCATTATAAGTTGGTCAAAAAAATGTTGTCAAGTGTTGCAAAAGAAAAATTTTTATTTATTTTTTTACCCAATTTTCTAGAAAAAAATAAAATGAATTATTTGTTTGACATCAAAAAAATGTTGTCAAGTGTGACAAAAGAAAAATTTTTATTTATTTTTTTACTCAATTTTTTAGAAAAAAATAAAATTAATTATTTGTTTGACATGAAATTTTATTATTATTATTGAGAATTATGGCATTATAAGTTTGTCAAAAAAATATTGTCAAGTGTGTCAAAAAAATGATGTCATTTATTTTTATAGATAATTTTTTGGAAAAAAAAATTTAGCTGTTTGCTTACGTAAATATAATTGAACATGGAAATTTTTGAATTTGTTATAGTTTTTGAAATATTTTTGGAATTTCGAAAAAGTTTCAATTTTTGATTTTGTAAGAATTTTTGGAATATTTTTGAATTTGAAATATTTTAAATTTTTGATTTTATTATAATTTTTATAATTTTGGAAAAAGTTTCAATTTTTGACATTGTTATAATTTTTGCAATTTTTTTAGAATTTTGGAAAAATTTTGAATTTTTAAGAATTTTTGGAATATTATTAGCATTTAGAAAAAATTTGAATATTTGATTTTATTCTAATTTATGGAATATTTTTAGAATTTTGAAAAATAAAATAGAAGTTTTGAATTTTATATGTATGTGTTTTTATAATTTTGAAAAAAATTTCAATTTTTGATTTTGTAAGAATTTTTGGAATATTTTTAGAATTTTGCAGAAAAAAATAGAATTTTTTAATTTTAAATATATATTTAGAATTTTGAAAAAAGTTTCAATTATTGATTTTGTAAGAATTTTTGCAATATTTTTGAATTTTGAAAAATTTTAAATTTTTGATTTTATTTTAATTTTTATAATTTTGGAAAAAGTTACAATGTTTGATTTTATTATAATTTATGCAATATTTTTAGAATTTTTGAAAAATGTTTTAATCTTTGATTTTAGTAATAATTTTTGAAATATTTTTTAAATTTTGTTTGAAAGAAGTTTGAATTTTGTATTTTATTTAATTTTTACAATATTTTTGGAGTTTTGAAAGAAATATGGATTTGTGGTTTTGAAATATTTTCTCGAAACGCCAAATGGGGAGGTTTTTGAGTAGTTTGCTGATTGTATAATCTTTTCACGAAATCAATAATATTTTAATATATGATCTGTTATAATTTTCCGACAACGTATTGATGTTTCGTGCTAGTTTTGTAATACATATCTAAACAGAGATAAAAATACATGTACTTTAACAAAAAGTTATGTTTGATATACATCGCTGCCCAAAACTGAAAACCATGTCTTCATAAAAGTTTTTTGCCGGAAACTATATCAAAATCCTTAACCCAGACCGAAGTTTTGATATCTCAGAGCTTTAGATTTCAGCCCCTCCATTTTTTATGTTTAAGTTTTTATGTTTATCTTAATATCACAAAGGTGGGAAAGGTCCTTCAGACGTATTGCTAACGGGGTTTACGATCCTGCGTTCCTTAGTTGGGTGGGAATTGACTGCTGCGAGGGGGTCGTGAGTTTGAAGTGATATGCCCTGGATCTTGTTGACCCCTGATGGTTAACCATCTAGGTCATCCCACCATGATTATTTCACCATGTTAACGGGTTCTCAATGTGGTCATGACTACCAAAAGTTACGCTAATTTAGTCTAACTGTCATTGTCTTCGAGAATTCTATTCGTTAGAGTGTAACCTGTTGGAGGGTAAAAAGAGCATAGACCAGTGGACGGTAACAGGCAAATGAATCGCCTGTCGTTCGGGCTGCTGTGACTGACGTTCTCTATCCCAACACCAACCTCTTTATTCTCAATACCGGTGGTATTTTTGCCGGGGAATAGTGGTAAGGAAAATGCTAACTCTTGGCTTTCGGAGCCATAGTTAGACCATCTCTGTCCTCTGGTCATCCTTCGATTTCACCGAAACACTCTTCCAAAACTCCCTGCTTGGTTTTTATGCGGGTGTGTTAAATTTGCTTTTTTTTTGTATTTGTGATTTCGTTGTTTAGATTCTGTTCAACTTTTCTGCTGCCACCTTCTGCTTGTCCTCTATTTGCCTTAAATTTATTTTTGGGTATCCTTTTTTTTGCTCCTTATATTTTTTTGGTTGTCATAATCTTTTTTTTTTTTTGTTTTTTTACTTTTGGAAAATAATTGTTGTTTGGCCCGGCTAGCTCAGTCGGTAGAGGCTGAGATTTTATCTCGGGGTTTGGGTTCGAGAGTGGCTCCTATTTCAATTCTTCATTTTTTCTCAGGACGAATGTATTTAGCTGTACTTCCTCCTTCCGTCCTGTCCTGTATGGGCAAGATATTACGTGTGAGTTGTGCTTGCATTTTCGTCCTCTTTACCTTTAGTAATATACTACCCAAGGAGAATTTTTGTCTTTGATTTTAAAATTTTTGCATAAGAATGTTGTATAACTCCTCTAAAGACATAGTTAATGTAGCAAAAACATTACTGAAGTCAAGTGTTTGGTAATTTATACAACAGCAAATTATACAACATTAATAAAAGAAAATTTATAGAAGAAAATAATTCTTTTATTAATTATACAAACGTTTATACAACAACTTATTAGAAGTGTTATGGAGGTTTTGTTGTTGTTCTAGCTCGTATATATAAAAGCTTGCGTAAGCCCTGTGTAAGAGTGTTACAAACAGTCACAAATCATCAAATTTAATAATTGCCTCTATAAGGTGTTTTGAAGAGAGGAGGAAAAAGAGGAAAAAAAACAAATTGGTTTTAGTGAAGTATAAAAATAATATTGACAGTAATCAATTTCTGGTGGTTTTGTTTTCATATATATTTTTATATATTAAATTTATTTATTAAATTTAATTTATAATAAATTGTGCATATTAGCGTTAAACTGAAAATTTAAGTACAAAAACTAGAGTTCGTTTAAATTTATTGATTTTCTAAATTTGTTCACTCTACAATTACAACAGTAATAAATCCAATGTTATTGGTATGATGATAGTAATAGTGGTATAGTGTTATTATAAAAATAATGATAGTGGTGTAGTGATATTATATAAAAATATATTTAAATAAATTCCTAAAAGTCTTGAATGCAACAAAAATGGGGATTGATATGATTCTGTTTTTTTTTTCGAAGTTATCACATATTACAGTTTATAAAAGTGAGCAACGCGCTGGCCTGTCAATCTATAGAAACCGAGTTCGATTCGATTCGAATATAAAATTTTATAATCGATTCGAATATAGAATAAAATTTGAAACTTAGAACCTTATAAATACATATTAAAACAGATAATATAATATATATAGGGTTTAGGAATAACAAATTAAAAAAAACTAATAAATGTTATATATATATATATATATATATATATATATATATATATATATATATATATATATATATATATATATATATATATATATATATATATATATATATATATACCCAAGTAACAATTGACTCGGTAAATTGTCATTCACAGCAAAAGTTATGCTGTGACAACGTCTCGAAATCTGAAAAACTATACGAAATAGTTATAAAACTTAAATAGCTAAATCATTAGTTTTGGAAACGTTGTGACAGTAAGCAAAACAGCTAATTCCCTTATATAGGTAATATGTGTTCATAGCAGTAATATAATTATTTTCGTAAAATCAAAATTTTTATGTGGAAAGCAATTTTGCTGCTATAGACAAGTATATATGCGGTATAATAAAAACGTTTTATTATCGTTTTTGTATAATTTCAAAGTCAAATCCCAATTAAGCAGTCTAGCTCTTTTAATAGCAAGATAGCTGAAAAAGATGAATGCAATATAACTAAGACTGTATTGTTGAGGTTGAGCTTTCTGTAAAGCAAATTTGCTGTGCACTCATATTGTCAATTAATTTCATGCTATAGGAGCATACGCCATGAATATTTTTCAAACCATTAAACAATTATTTGGTTTTACTTGGTCGGCTGTGACAGTGCACTCGATATTATTTTATATAATGGAAAATAAAAATTTAAACCATTATTTTAAATCATTAAAGAAATATACACGCAGTTCTACATTTCATAGAAAGTCCGAGATCATTACTGAACAGCTGAAAATGGAACCTTAATTAATAACGAAAATTTGTGTATTAACGTTAAACATGTTTGACATGTGCCAATTACACTGTTAGAAAAATAAAAGTGATTTCTTCCGAATCTGATCCGTTTTATTGCAACAAAGTATGTAAACAAGTTTTTTTTTTCAAAAACGTCTATTTAATTTGAAAACGAGCATTATTTTATTCTATTTGTTTTATAGGTGAGAACAATTTAGTTTCCAATAAAGATTGTGATACTGAATTAAAAGAGAGCAATTATGTCTTTTTCCAGCCATGCCTACCTCAAATACCAAAACTTTTAACATCTGTAAACTCTATATATGATCGAAAAATTCGGACATTTCCTTTATGATAGCGAAGACGAAAACGAAGATAATACAGAAGACTTTCTTGATAAGATACAAATATAGGCAGTATCGTTTAGTATTGTACAAACTGCTTTAAAGGAGCTCTTAACGATTTATAAACAATGACTTTAACAAAATAAATTGCAACCACAACAATGTGATGCTCGCATATTGTTTAATACACCACAGAAGATTACAAATATAATACCATTAAATCAATTGGAATCGAGGTGTTAAATGTTGCTTAGAATCTTATTTCAAATCCTTAGATAGTTCAATTTCTATCAGTTTAAGAATAAATATTGATGGAATTCCTATTTATAAAAGCTCAAAAACTCAATTTCGGCTCATGCACATCGTAATACATGCGAGATCGACGGTTTTGCACTGATGGTTGTAGGGATTTACTGTGGCGAAAGGCTTTGTAGATAATTTGTAACCGATCTTGCAAAACAGTATTATAATAAATAATAGCAAAGATATAGATAGAAATAAAGATAAATAGATATTAAAATCCATCCCATAGATATTAAAATCCGTTGCTTTATTTGTGATGCTGCAGCTTGTAGTATGATCAAAGGTAAATATACTAATCGAAAACAAAATGAAACCAACATTTCAAAAACTCAATTAGCTTTGTCTTGCTATAGTTACAGTCAACTTCAACACTTATCATGGATGTCTTAACTGCCATGTCATTGGAGAGTATGATAATGGCCAACACAATATGAGTTTTCCACGAACTTATATACCTAAGCGAACTGATTATTCCTTTCGCTAGCAGCTAGACAAACATCATCACAAATTCAATCCACCCTTCTCTGCCTTCCTATTAATATGGTAGATTATGTTGTCGTGTGTGATATGCTTCATCAGCAGCATATTGGTGTTATGAAAAAAATGTTACTTTGTTTTACTGGTCAAGAAAAGAAAATTGGGAAGGAAGTATCACCATATTTAATAAAATGCATTTTGCCATTAGGCATTAACCGTTCAGTTACACCACTTGATGACAATTATAGCAAATTGCAGCATATATATGTTTGCCCAACAAAATGAAATTTGTTTTCATTCCATTGCTTCACACTTTATAAATCATACTATTAATATATCCTCTATTCAATAACGCATACCATTGTAATTGTAAAAAATAAAAAACAATGTTTATAAATTTATTGATTTCCAACAAATGAAAATATATTTTCTCGACAAATTCATATTATGAGTTCATTGGTTAAGTATGTCTCATGACTAGCAAGCAGACTTACATTCTGATTTTTAAGATCTCTGTCTATGTTGTAGCTGGTATTTGATTGAAGAATTCCAATAAATAAAAATTCGTTAAATTCGATGAAATGGTTTTATTATAAAAAAATTAATTTGATTTCACATCAATGAACTTTTACTGAAAACCTTTGTATTTAATTTGGTTTTAATAAATTTAATATTTATATAATTTGCGTTAATAATTTTGGTTGTTATTCAATCGACTGTTGAAAATTAAGTGAGAGAGGTTTTTACCAATTAAACGTCATCAACTATAAAGTATATATGTACTAAAATAAAATTAATACTAAAATTTTTACTATTTGTATATGTATTATTACCTTTTCGTTTATGTTATTTATTATGAAAAGGTTTTCAAAAAACAATATTAAGCATAAATTCTTTTTACTCAACACTAATATAAATTTATTTTAATTAGGAAATAACTTTTTATAAGATTTTTTCACATTTTTATGTGTACCACATAAATTCTTTATACACTTCACACAATCACATAAGACTAAATATTTAATTAATTACAAAATGTCTACCTTTGTTTTTAGTTTATACTTTTTATGAATTGAAATAATGATGAGTTTACATTTCCATAAAAGTTTTGAATGGGAAATTTAAATTGCCTTGATAATTTGAATTTTTGGTACTCTTGGTCTTGTTTACAATTGCTTATGTGTTATATGTGAAATTATAAACGGCCAAATTATACATCCTCCGGCCTGGGAAAGTGCATGAATTATATCTCGATTGGTAATATGGATAATTTGACTACAGGTCGTTTATAAATTCCAGATGCTGTCTTCAAGGTGACCACACGAACGATGTTATCTGTTCCGGGATGTAATACTACAACTCGTCCCAATTTCCATTTGCTTGGTGGTAGGTTGTTATCGTGGATTAAAACAATATCATCGGTTTTGATTTCGGATGAGTTTGTTTGCCACTTGGTTCTTTTTTGGAGTGATGTTAAATAACTTAAGTGCCATTTTTTCCAGAATTCTTGTCGAAGTCGCTGGAGGTATTGCCATCTCGATAGCTGGTTCAGTTTGAGATGGCTGGTGTCTGGATCAGGCAAATAGGTGTACGGATGACCAATTAAAAAATGTGCGGGTGTTAGCGGGTTTAGCTCGTCATCCGAATTTACACAAAGCGGTTGGGAGTTCAGGATGGATTCAACCTGTGCCAGAAGAGTTGCCATTTCTTCATATGTGAGTAAAGCTTCTGATAATACTCGTTTCAGGTGGTATTTTATTGATTTCACGGCTGCCTCATAAAGTCCCCCAAAATGAGAACCTGTTGGTGGGTTAAACTTCCAATCAACTTGGTTCTGTGAAAGAAAATTGGAAATTTCATTATCATTGACGATTTTAAAAAGTTCATTTAGTTCGGTTTTTGCGCCTATGAAATTTGATCCGTTGTCGCTAATGATTTCACGACAAAGACCACGGCGGGATATGAAGCGACGAAATGCTCCAATAAACGCATTAGTAGATAAATCTCCAGCCAATTCAAGGTGGATTGCCTTTGTGCTCATACACACGAACACAGCAATGTACGATTTGTCTGGTCTCAATCCTCGGCGTTTCGATGGTCGTACGTATATTGGTCCAGCATAATCCACACCAGTCGACATAAATGGTCTGACAAGTGTGACCCGGTTAGTTGGTAAATCGGCCATCATTGGTTGCATAACCTTTGAAGTGTATCGCAAACATTTTATGCACTTCTTGATTACACGTCGAATTACAGCCTTGCAATTTATAATCCAATAATTTTGTTTTAGCGTTGTAAACAAAAGTGTATGATTCCCACATAGTAGTGCTTCGTGAGTTGTGCGGACCAAAACTTCTGTGACGATATCTTCGGTAGGTAATATTATGGGGTGTTTTACATCAAATGGAACTATTGCTCGTTGTATGCGTCCGCCAACCCTAAGAATACCATTTTTATCTAAAATAGGATTAAGGTTAATTAATTTATGGGAATTTGGTAGTGGTAAATTGCTCTTTAATAGGTTTATTTCGGTATGAAAATATTTTTCTTGAACATATTTAATTAACAATAATTTTGAATCACTTAGTTCAACACAATTGAGAAATGTCTTAACTCTTTTTTCGGGTTTTAACTTACAATTGCTTATAAAACGATTGCAATATGCTAACACTCGACATATTTTATTAAAATTAGAATTGTAAGCTATAATCTGGTCAATCACTGATGGGTATGACATTACATTACTGGTGATAGTTGAATGAACGTTGATTGGCCATTCAGATACGGGTGATTTAAGCCATTCCGGTCCTGTCCACCACAGATTATGATTCAGCAATTCGGATGGTAATATGCCTCTGGAGGCACAATCTGCTGGATTTTCTGCGGTAGTTATGTGGTTCCAATATTTCCTCGGGTATTTCGTTGTAATTTCAGCGACACGGTTTCCTACAAATACATCCAGTGAACGTGGTAGTGTTTCTAACCATTGCAAAACAATTGTTGAATCGGTCCACATATAAATATTTGTCGGTCGATCTGTGAGTAATTCCTTCACACTATCCATCAGTTTTGCCAGTAATTATGTATTATGCGCGGCACTAATTCCAGCTTTGGTATGGTAATTTGTTTTTGCACTGGTGCGACCTTCGTTTTGGCTGACACAATAGTCACTTCCATTTTGCCATCTTCATTGGTACATGCGGCATAGACGACAGCAGCATAGGCACTCTTGGATGCATCTGAAAAACCGATTAAATATATAGTGTTAGAGGTAAATTTGAGCCATCTTGGTATTGTTAAAGACTCAATCAATGGTAATTGATTTCGAAAATTACTCCAGTCATTGAGGATATCCTCTGGCAATGGATCATCCCAATCTAAACCTTTTGCCCATGTTTTTTGGAATATAATTTTAACGTAGATCGTTATAGGAGAAATCCAGCCTTGCGGGTCAAACAGTTTAGAAGCTTCGGATAGCAGTTCTCGCTTGGTGTATACTGGGACCTCCTTCAGAGCAACCTTATATGTAAAATAATCTGACTTCGTGTTCCAGTACATGCCTAGAACCTTTGAATAATTAGATTCTCTGTCATTTTCAATAACTTTACTGCATTCGGGTTCGTCATCGGGTAAACAGTTTGATAGCCATTTTCGCAAATTGAATCCTGCCGCCTTTAATATGATTGATATTTCATTTTTCAGACTGATTAGTTGATCCAGTGTGTCTGCTCCTGTCATCAAATCGTCAACGTAGAAATCTCTGCCGATAATTGCTGCAGCCTTCGGAAACTTTTTTTGATTATTTTCAGAAATTTGTTTCAATACCCGTGTTGACAAGAAAGGCGCTGGTGACGTGCCATATGTGACGGTAAGTAGGCGAAACTCCTGTATGGGTTCTGATGAATCCTCTCTCCACAATAATCTCTGAAAATCAGTATGTTTGTTAGTAATTAAAATTTGTCTAAACATTTTTTCCAGGTCGGCTGTCATAACAAAACGATGAAAACGGAAACGCAGAAGTATTTGTTGCAAGGTTTGTTGGATTGATGGGCCAACAAACAAATTATCATTAAGCGACTGGCCGGTTTTGGTTTTGGCCGACGCATCAAAGACAACACGGACTCTGGTGGTTGTGCTGGATTCCTTACAAACTGAATGATGTGGTAAGTAATATGATTGACTCCATGGAATATTTCGGTGTCGGGCACACGTTCCATGTGTCCCAATTTCTGGTATTCTCTCATAAACGAAATATATTCCCTTTTTAGGTCAGGATCCCGATCGAACCTACGTTCAACGGATTGGAGCCTTCTGACGGCTTGTGATTTCGATTCTCCAAGTGGTGCAGCCTTGGGGTCGAATGGTAATGCGACGATATATCTGCCGTCGCGGTTTTGTTTGTAATTGTCTGAAAAATGATTCTCGCAATAAATTTCCTCTGGGGATTGGGGTGTGGGTGTTTTAATTTCTTCTATTTCCCAAAATTTAGTGAGCGATTCATCAATGTTGATTGCGGTGCAAAGGTTGGTAATTTGTGATGGTTGTTTGTTGTTTAGCGTTCCCGAAATTATCCAACCAAGAATGGTTTCTTGGGCTATTAAATTGGTTTTGACACTCTCAATATGGCCTGGTAGAAGTAATGAAAGGTAGTGGTCACATCCAATTAAAATTTCAATTTCTCCAGGTTCTTGGAACGTCGGGTCTGCAAGTGGTAAATCCTTGAATTCTGCCCAATGGTACTCCGGTATTTGTATCTGTGGTTGTTGTGAGGTAATCGATGACAGTATAAGTGACTGAATATTGAATGATGCATTGGTTCTCGTTCGTGAAAATACATCAATATTCACGCGTCCTCTGGAAGTGCCCACCTTTGTTGAACCTAGTCCCTCGACTATAGTTCTCTGATTCTTCCGCGGTAATCCCAATTTTTGAACGCAGGACTCGGTGATGAAAGACGCTAAACTTCCGGAATCTAATAGTGCTCTGCAAGTATATAAAAGATTATTAGCTCCTCGAATGTCTACTAATGCTGTTTGTAGAAGGCCGGCGTTAAATGCTGGTGGTTGCGATTGGTAATTATGCACGGTTGTTGGCGATGTCAAGAAACCTGATGTTTTTTCAGCAATGTTGGTAGTTGTTTTGTCGCTATTCTCCTCAGTTTTGGTGTGGCTTGTGGTAGCGTTGTGGTTGAATGGTAAGTGGAGCAATGTGTTATGACGCTTCTGGCATTTCATGCATGACCTTTTTGATTGGCATTTCGAAACCAGATGCGAGTCACACAAACAATTGAAACATCGGTTGGCCCCTTGCATGTATTCTCGCCTGGCTGAAATATCCATTTCTTTAAATTTTGTGCATTGATACAAATTGTGGATGGTATTGCATAATGGACAATTTTTAACTGCTACTGTATGGCTTTGGATGTTGGTAGATCGAATTTGTGATTTTCTCGGTGGTGGTTGGCAATTCTCTAATGAGTCAGCACGTTTCGTCAGGAAGTTAAAAACGATTGCCAAGTTGGAAAATCAATATCGGTAGTTTCATTTGACCATCACTGTTGCGTATCTTCATCCATTTTATTTAGAATCACATAGATTAACCATGGGTCGCGGCCATTTCCTGCGTTTCCCAATGCTCTTATTCCACGTATAACTTCGTCGGAGGTGTCACAAATTTGTCGAAGTTGTTTACCGGTTGCTTGGTTGACTGACGGTTGGCTAATAAAAGTATGAATGAACGAATTTAATATAAGTTTTTTCTTACTATACCTTTTGATTAGTTTCTGGTACGCCTCGTCATAGTTTGCTTCGGTTATTGCCAAGTGTCTTAAAGAAGCTCTAGCCTCTCCTCTTAACGAATCCTTTAGGTACTGCAGTTTCTGTACACCAGTAAGTCCAGGATTATTGTGTACAGTTGATACGAACATGTCGTGAAACGACTGCCATTCCTGGTAATTGCCATCAAATACCGGTAAGTTTAGGCGGGGCAATTTTATATCACAACGTGATTGGTTGATTGATCCGTTATTAATTGTAGCTGAATCATTGAAAATTGGCATCCTTTGTTGCATGCCGTGTAGATATATGTTTAATTTGGCAATTGTTTTGTAATAAATCTCGTCACATTCTACCGCTCCCGATAGCGCTTCGGCATCTTTAGCAAAAATTTCGTCCTCGGCATCTGCAAATGTTTTCATCAAACGTTGCAGGTTTTCCAAACGGGCCGTAATACTTTGTACGTCTTCGGCATCGGTCAGGTTGTTGGCGTAAGTTTCAATTGCCTTTATTTGCTGCAACGTGGTTTCGCGGCGTCGTAGAAATTGGTCTACTTTTGGAGGCATATCGACTAGATTCACTAAACACTATTATTATCACTTATCACTCAAAAAAAAAATTTATTATTTTAGGAAATACAACAGGAAAATGAATGTAAAATGGAAAAATAAATGCAAAATTATGGAAAATAAAAATGGTATACTCAAGGTTTTTTTTTAATACGGTTGGTGTGATCAAAATGGTGTCCACTTCCGCAAATTCCACGAGGTTTTGGTCTTGGTTTGGTTAATAAATTCCTCAATCGGTGCTGGTAATTTTAATATGCTCTTCTCGAAGGACCAAAAAATGTTGTAGCTGGTATTTGATTGAAGAATTCCAATAAATAAAAATTCGTTAAATTCGATGAAATGGTTTTATTATAAAAAAATTAATTTGATTTCACATCAATGAACTTTTACTGAAAACCTTTGTATTTAATTTGGTTTTAATAAATTTAATATTTATATAATTTGCGTTAATAATTTTGGTTGTTATTCAATCGACTGTTGAAAATTAAGTGAGAGAGGTTTTTACCAATTAAACGTCATCAACTATAAAGTATATATGTACTAAAATAAAATTAATACTAAAATTTTTACTATTTGTATATGTATTATTACCTTTTCGTTTATGTTATTTATTATGAAAAGGTTTTCAAAAAACAATATTAAGCATAAATTCTTTTTACTCAACACTAATATAAATTTATTTTAATTAGGAAATAACTTTTTATAAGATTTTTTCACATTTTTATGTGTACCACATAAATTCTTTATACACTTCACACAATCACATAAGACTAAATATTTAATTAATTACAAAATGTCTACCTTTGTTTTTAGTTTATACTTTTTATGAATTGAAATAATGATGAGTTTACATTTCCATAAAAGTTTTGAATGGGAAATTTAAATTGCCTTGATAATTTGAATTTTGGGTACTCTTGGTCTTGTTTACAATTGCTTATGTGTTATATGCGAAATTATAAACGGCCAAATTATACAGTCTAAATAAATGATGATTGATGATCATACGTATGAATTTCATTTAATAAATAACAACTACGTTTTATCCTCTTTTTCACATTTTCTTTCACACAAAGCAAAACTACTTACCACAAAACTAAAAAGGCAACCTTAACGAAAATTTTCCATAAAGCAATCCGTAAAAATGCTTAGCATATAAAAAGTTTGGTTATTAGGAGGACAGCGATAGGCCTTTAGACAAAGCATTATATAGTTATTAAGGGCAATGAATATTACTTATTTGCTAAAATGTTATTAATGGTAAGTAGTTTCTCAGAAATGATATTCGCATCGATCCAGAATTTTGATAAACAATATAACTGAGAAAGAAACCAAAAAATTGTTTTAGAACAATATTACTCACACTCTAAACTATTTATACTGCACGGTTGCTTACCACAGAGTTAAAATATATCTAGAACGCTTAGTGTGTAGATATATTGCTATACGCATACTAAAGTTTCCGACACATAAAGCAATTTAATTGGAAAAGGAAATTAGTATTATTCGAATCCAAAGTGTTTTATGTAAATTGGTATCGGCAAAGAATTGAGAGCGAATTTTGCAATATAAGAAGCACATTTGTTATTGAAACGAAAAGTGCATTTTTTTTTTCTTATTTTACTAATGAGCAGAATATTTTGGCTGTATTTATACTTAAATTCGCTTAAACAATTGAAATGAATTGTGTGAAGATGTTTTGTTATATCAAATAAAGAAGCCATGTTTTATTTAATTTGTACAATATGCTCGCAATACAATAAATTATTAATGTTGCATACAATACTCTTTTTCAGTGATAACATCTGTAAAAATATCAAACATATATTTCTGGTTCATTATTTACGAAAATGTGGTACTTTCGGGCACATTTTTTACAATATGGTAAAAATGTGTTGAAAAATATTATTTCATTTTTCTTTAAATATTAAATATTTTTAGGGCCCGTCACGATTTTGGAGGTATCTTAGAAAATCACTCGAAATATTTGATTTCCCATATAATTTTACTTTGAAATTGGCTGTGAAATTTATATTCTCCATGCGATATTTTTTAAAACATAATACTGTCACTTATTTGTTGGTCAATACAAAAAATTTTTTTTTTAAATCTAGGAAATGTAATGTACTACACACAATTATGCATTTCAAAGCTAATTTGGCAAATAATTTATAATAAATTGTTGCCACCACAATCATTTCTAAAATAAAAGTTGTTTAGTTATTTCTGCCCTATGTGCTATTCAAAATTCGTTTTCCTTAAAATAACTATTCTGATTTTAGAACAGTGAAATAGCCATTAAAACCGATTAGATGCTTTAAAAGTATGTTTCCTTTTTTAACTATTTCACTTGTTATACAGTCATATTGTGACTTTTACAAGTTTGTTGTTTTAGACGCAATATTATTAAACACATCAAATTGATGTCTCAAAAGCAATTTTTCTTTCACAAGAAAATTGCTGTTGCATCTTGCTAAAACGTAATGGCAACCAAAATACAATCCCCATTTTACCTATAATTATGTTGATAAAACATAATCCAAACGTTTTTCCGTTTTTTTCAGGAAGTTATTGTAGCTAAATAGCTGCAAATTTTTACTGCAACAACGTATCGGCAGCTTCAAATTGTTACTTGGGTATATATATATATATATATATATATATATATATATATATATATATATATATATATATATATATATATATATATATATATATATATATATATATATATATATATATATATATATATATATATATATATATAACAAATTTTCCTGTTTACATTTTGTAGCATTTTTCTTTTTGTTTTTCCTCTATTACTCCTCTGTAAGTTGTCTTATACTACTTCCATAAATATTTAAAGAGAAATTATAGCATCAAACTCCTCAATAAATTTTCGTTAAATGGTATTAAAAATCTTTATACAAGCAAACAAATTATATTGAGTAAGGTCTTATACAATTAATATTTTTTGCCTTTTCATGCTGTATAAAGGTTGAATACATATATTTAGCCAACCGACCACCATAACTAATATTTAACGTGACTGCTCTTATGTCAAATCGTTTTTTTGTTTGTTTGTTTTCCTTTATTTCTCTCAGAGAGAAACCGGTTTGTCTTCCCAAAGACGTGCGTAAATTTTTCATTTGATTCAAAATTGTACAATTATTGCGAGTTTCTTTTAAATCCATAAGAAAAAAACCTACCACAAAAAAGTAATAGTTTCTCCTTCCCTGCGACTATATAAAAAGAAATGAGAAAAATGACAGATTAGGATTTGATTCTAACCAAACATATATATTTTAATCTTTTATCTATTAAAAATAAACTACACAATAATGAAAAGTTGGTCGCTAGCTAGTTTTCATAATATATTTTCAGGATGTATACATAACCTAAATATTTGCACATGGGCATTATAAAATAATAAAATATTCACTATTATAAAATCACTGAAAATAACACAATAAATGTAAAATACTCTCGTAATTATTTTCATTCATTTTATAAAAATTAGAAGAACTAAAATAATAGATTTTACTTTTTGTTTCGTTTTAAATTATTTAACTGTTTTTAATTTATAATTTAATACAATAGTTGGTTGTTGTAAATAAACAGAAATGCAAATGGCGAAATGAGAAATCGAATATGACATATTAGTGAACACGATTTCTTATGTCTCTCTTCATACAATTTTAAAGTTATGTTCTCTCTATATTTATATATACTCTAAGTATATACAGACCAAAAGCCCGCGACGGTCAGACCTTCGTTATTTTATAAAAGCTGAAAGTTTCTCTGCGCATACCCCCTACTCAGGTAGGAACGATTAGCGACATATGAAGTTTGGATCATAGTGGCTTTGGCAGGATGCAGGTTCCAGAGGGGCCATCAAAGTTTCGTGAAAGTATAAAAGCTAATTTTTTTATATATTCTTCGGGATAGTATTAGAAGTCACGTCACCCATTGCCAGACACGGACTATCGTGGAAACCCCCTGCCAGACACCCCTAAACTTAAACGTTTAAGGGTGTCTGGCAGGGGGTTTCCACGAAGGTAAGTGTCTGGCAATGAGTGACGTGACTCCTAATACTATCCCGAAGGATATATAAAAAATTAGCTTTTATACTTTCACGAAACTTTGGTGGCCCCTTTGGAACCTGCTCCCTGCCAAAGCCACTATGATCCAAACTTCATATGTCGCTAATCGTTCCTACCTGAGTAGGGGGTATGTGCAGAGAAACTTTCAGCTTTAATAAAATAACGAAGGTCTGGCCGTCACGGGCTCTCGGTCTAATAGCACTTAACAGTGTTTTATAACATCGAATGGCTCGATTAGAACACTTTTTAAATGTTTACAACCTATTTAACGAAATCAAATTGCTACTTGGGTATAGAGATCTTCGAAATCACTATACTTCTCCACTCAATTGTGTTTAAGAACACAATTATTTAAAGTACATATATCTAAAATATGACACTTCCGGAAGCTCGTATCAACTCATGTTTTTTTTATTTTCCATTCATAATTTTTTAACATAATTATGAAAATTAAAAGAAAAAATTGTAGAATATGCAATTTAACGGTAAACGAAAATGTATGCTTACCACGGAGTTTTTTCATGGCTCGTGCTATGAGAAATAAATTTAATTTAATAAATTTAATTTTTATCGGTTTGCTAGCTGAAACAGCTAGTTGGTTTTGGTTTATGGTGTTGGACAGTTGTGGATTGATTTGGCTAGTTGGTTGAAACCGTTTAAAATGAAGTTGAACAGTTAGTGTTAAGAACACTTAAGTCTTTTCGAGGTTAATAATTATGTGCTTTGTTATAAATTCCAAAAATAAAATTGAAGAATGCATTACATTATGTGGAAGTTTGTAATTATAAGACTATAGTAAAAGTGAAACTTTAGTGAAATATTTATGTCTGCATAATAGAAAAAGAAAAGTGTAATAATTTAAAACTTAAAAATATAAAACAATAGTTGAATAAAATCAACTTAATAAATTAAATTTTGTGTTCGAGAAATACGTAGAGTAAAAAGTCCTGTTACTAAATTAATGATATACAGTTTGCTATTACTAAACTAAAGATACCTAAGAGACCCCACTATAGTGGCTTACATTCTGTTTTGTATACCCATGTATCGTTGTTGCGAATATTTAAATTTAATAAACATTATAATAAAAGACCAAGGTCAGATCGCTGTTTTAATGAATACATTGAAGATTATCAGTTGGACCGTCTGAACAAGCTCTCACCGAAGAATAGAGAATCTGGATGTGTTTAGACCTCCTACTAAAATTCTTTTGTTTGGACACACATCGATTTTTCGACATCCTTCTGGTACAGTTATCGATCTTTTCAGTTTTTACCATGAAGTTAAGTTAAACTATTTTTAGAAAAAAAATTTTTGAAATCGCTCTAGGGTTTTCTTTGTAACGGCGGTTGTGCAGACATGCGTTCATTTTTTTCGCTTTTTTAAAATCAGTAAGTCCTGAAACGTCGAGAAATGCCATAAATTGGGGGTAAACATTTCACTGTTTGATCGATACTGTATATTACTTAGGTTTTTCAAACCGTAGCAATAAGATAACAATTTTATTATGTTGGGATGTAGGTCTTACAGATCCACATCTTGTGTGCGCGCCCTGCACTGATCAACAAAAACCGAAGTAATAAGATAAAAATGTTATTATGTAAAGATGTAGGTCCGGACTCACAGACCAGACTCACAGACCCCCATCTTGTGTGTGCGCCCAGTAGTGATCAACAAAAATAGCCTGATTTAAGAATCCCACATAAAATGAAACCATTAATCAAATATTATTTATGAAATTGACATCACCCTTTAAGCTGCAAAGATGTGAAAAATGAGGAAATACAGCAAGATATAACTTTGTGTTATTTTAATCAGGCAAAAAATATTCGCTAATGAATTAAATTTCTCAAGCGATTTTAAGCTAAGTTCAAGAAAAAAAAATTGTGAACGATAAATCAAACGATAGAAGAGCGGATCTTAATCGATAGCAATATTTTGAACGAAAAAAGTTGAATTATTGTTGTGAAAAAATTAATTTGAAAAACTTACTTATCTTCATATGCAAGAAGCAAACGGCCATTATGCTTCTGAAAATCTGGGTGGTGTTTTAAGGCACGCGAGGTTTGTTTCAGTTTATTCTAAATTTCTTGATAGTGAGGTGAGTCACCAGAATTCTCGCTAGCTTGAACTAGCAGCGGGTGTATTTGGTTTGTGTGCAAGACCAACTATGGTAGACCTTCACGGTCTACCAGACCTCCTACTAAACTTCTTTTGTTTGGACACACATCGATTTTTCGACACCCTTCTGGTACAGTTATCGATCACATCGTCCTTTCAGCTTTTACCATGAAGTTAAGTTAACCTATTTTTAGAAAAAAAAATTTTTGGAAACGCTCTAGTGGTTTTCTTTGTAACGGCAGGCGGTTGTGCAGACAAACGCTCATTTTTTTCGCTTTTTTAAAATCAGTAAGTCCTGAAACGTCGAGAAATGCCATAAATTGGGGGTAAACATTTCACTGTTTGATCGATACTGTATATTACTTAGGTTTTTCAAACCGTAGCAATAAGATAACAATTTTATTATGTTGGGATGTAGGTCTTACAGATCCACATCTTGTGTGCGTGGCCAGCACTGATCAACAAAAACCGAAGTAATAAGATAACAATTTTATTATGTAAAGATGTAGGTCCGGACTCACTGACCCCCATCTTGTGTGTGTGTCCAGTAGTGATCAACAAAGATAACCTGCTTTGAAAATCCCACATAAAATGAAACCATTAATCAAATATTATTGATGAAATTGACATCAACCTTTAAGCTGCAAAGATGTGCAAAATGAGGAAATACAGCAAGATATAACTTTATGTTATTTTAATCAGGTAAAAAATATTCGCTAATGAATTAAATTTCTCAAGCGATTTCAAACTAAGTTCAAGAAAAAAAAATTGTGAACGATAAATCAAACGATAGAAGAGCGGATTTTAATCGATAGCAATATTTTGAACGAAAAAAGTTGATTTATTGTTGTGAAAAAATTAATTTGAAAAACTAACTTATCTTCATATGCAAGTTTATCTTCGCAATCACGGCTAATAAATCATATCACTATTTCTTAAGTGCGTAATTCAATTCTCATTAATTTTTTATTTTCAATGAAACCGGAAAACTGGTAGCGGTTAGAAAACAAGATTAAATTAAGAAAATTAATTTTAGTCTAAAGATTTTTATTTTAATGATATTTTAGGGACGATAATAGTAGATTATACACTAAGGGGAAGAAGTGGATGTTTTTCTCCCGAGGTGTTTTTGAAGCCCGAGGGCGTAGCCTGGGGCTACATATCCTTAAGGGAGATGACATTATGACATGCTCTCACCTGATGTGTATATACTATTTTTTTCACAACCACAATTTTATTATAATATCAAAAACCAAATCCAATCATTCAAGGAGAATGAAAATTATAATTTTTAATGTTCATCATAGTAGGCGGTTCTTATACAAATTTGTTTAAATTTATCGTAATAAATTTCTGTTTCCATGAAAACTTTCATAGTTTTCATGGTTTGTTATATTTTACTCCCTAGGCAGTATAAAACATGCAATCCGCTCCCGCAAATGGGAGAGCGGAATTGAGCTTTATATATAACTCAAGCAAAAAAAATTGTGATAAAAACCAGCTTTCTGTCAGTTGAATAGTTTTAAACGCACTTATCATGAAAAAAATTAAAATTTTGTTGATTTTAAATTTCACAATGTTTTGAATGTTAGGTGTTGTTAGGTGTAAATTTCATTTGGTACGCTTTTAGTTTTGTTTTGTTTATGCTTACAGTGTTGTAGTTTGTAGTTTGTTTTGTTTATGCTTACAGCTTACAGTGTAACTATACTTGATAAAATTGGTTTTGTTTCTTGTTTTATTTTTTTGGTAAATTTATCTTTTCTGATAAAATTAATTGCAATAAAAATGACGTATAAATTCATTTTTTTTAAAGCGAAGTTAGAAGGAAAATTCATGTAAAAAAAATATGGTTCAACTTCGTTAAGAACGACCTTTTTATGAATATATCTACAAAAACCATTTGTTAGATTTTAATGAAATTTGAAATAAATGATACGCAAATAATTGAAAGATTTTGCAATTCTTGATTTTGAAAAATAACGGTAACAATTCTAAAATATATTACCTATTACTAACTTATTATCCGGGTGCAAACATTCTTCTTTTATTTACGAAATAGGCGTTTTGTAAAGAGTAAATCAAGTGTGAAAGGGCAGACTGAGACCATTGAAGAACAAATATAAGCAATGAAATGGGTGGACAATTAATTCTGATAAAATTTCGACTTACGATTACTTTTTGTTGTGTGAGTGAACGTAATTATTTTATTAATCGATTAAACACAATGTTACTGATGTTAGTAACATTTTTATCAATTGTCTACCAGTGTTAATAACAATACTTCAACATTTTACTGTACTCAAACCCGAAGAGATTTTCCTAACCGTCTGTGCTTCGATTTGTTAGACCAATTATAACAAGAAAGCCAAGTGAATTAATTCAAATAATATGTAGAAAAAGTCAATTGATACGACATATAATGGTAAATATTTTAGAGTTAAAATGGACCACATTTGTTTATGTTAAAGTTTTAATGCTAATTTAATTCAAGAGTTTACAGCAAAAACTACCTTGGCAAAAAAATTCTGTTCATAAATGTACAAACGCCTTTCCTGTTTTGGTTTTAGTTTAATTTTTTGTTTATTCATAATAATTAGGTACATTTTTTCAGTAGACTTGCTATTGCTATTTGCATTATTTTGAAATGTAGGAAAAAATATTGAGTTCTAAGCGGAGACAAAAAAATAAACCAACAAAATTTTCGCATATAACACGCTAAGCATAAAAGTTAGAGCTTGGTTAAATTGATTGATTTTATTACTTTGTTCTAAGATTACAACATTGATAAATCCATTCTATGGCTCTGCAATGATATAATGATATAACTATTTATATATTAAGGTCGTAAAGTAGGTCTTTTTCGCTTGAGAGTGAAATATGTTGCGTGAGGCGTTATCCGAGGGCAACAAACACTTGAAAGCATAAAATATACTTTATGTCCGAATTATATACAAGATTTTTTATACTTTACTGTAGTCACTGACGGCACTTGGCAAAACATGATTGATAATTTAATTAAAATAAAACACTTGTTGTTGTTTTTCAAATAGTATTTGTTAAGTATAATAAAAATACAAATAATTAAAAATAATTATAACATTTAAATAACCTTAACCGCTCAATCGATTTCGGTTGTTACACCATCTACGGCAGCTTACGAACTACTCAGTAGTTACTACTGAGTAGTTCGTACGCTCCCGTAGATGGTGTAACAACCGAAATCGATTGAGCGGTTAAGGTTAATTTAAATGTTAAAATTTTTTATATCTTCTTATATATTAATACGCTAAAAAAAACTTTGTACAGCCTAAGGCTTTTTTATTCGAATTTTGGTTCATTTGAAATTTTCACTGCTAACTGATATTAGTGTAACTTAGATTTAAAGATTTTTGGGATTTTTTGGATCATAAATAAAAAAGTTATTATATACGAAAAACTTTTTATATACATATGCATTATAAGTTTACATACAAGTAAAAAAAAACACGGATTTACAACTTAAAATTTTATTTTCTTTTTTATATTTATTTTCTCTCAGTTAGTTTATACATTTCCAGTTTCCTTTGAAGTTTAGAGAATTTAGTTTATGAATTGATGTGGGGATGAATAGACGTAAAATTTTTCTTTGTTTTTTAATTATCTTATCTTATATATATTAACTAGGAGGGCCCGGCGTGCTTCGCTACGCTTATAAATAAAGTTTTTGCGTAGACATTTTGTTGACGTAGAAGCGGTGATTTCAAAAAGTGGTAATGAGAAGTGCTAGCATATAATTTTTAATTTTTCTTTTTAAATATATGAATGAAAAATAATCAGAACTCTAGCTAATCAGTTCGGATATATGAAAAATTAGCGATCAAATAAGTTTTCAAGTAAGCTTATTTGATCTCTAGCTTATTTGATCGCTAATTTTTCATATATCCGAACTGATCAGCTAGAGTTCTGATTACTTTTCATTCATATATTTAAAAAGAAAAATTAAAAATTATATGCTAGCATTTCTCATTACCACTTTTTGAAATCATTGCTTCTACGTCAACAAAATGTCTACGCAAAAACTTTATTTATAAGCGTAGCGAAGCACGCCGGGCCCTCTTAGTTTTTATTAAACTTAACAAATACTATTTGCAAAACAACAAGTGTTTTATTTCAATTAAATTACAAGATTTTTGTACGAGCAAGATTCTGTATTATTGGCATAAATAAAAATCCATTTATTTACACAAAATAGTAGAACATTTTTTGAAAAGATTGTTTAATCCATTAGACCAGTGCAGATACCTTAAAACAGGCGAAATACGGAAAAAATAGTACACCTTGGATAAGGAAGAAAACGTTTGGATAAGGAAGAAAATATTGCGCAAATAATAGAAAACATAAATTAAAGGAGATCTGGGTTACTAGGGTAAAATGGGGCTTTTAGGGGTAGAAAATGGTTTTCCACGATTTTCAGCGAAACCTTCTATCGAAAAAAGTTTAGGGTTAAAGTTGTAGGTAATAAAAAGGTCTATAACTTTTATAACAATCATTTTTTCACATAACCTAAAATTTGCCATGAAAATAGAAAAAACCGAGAAAAAGGTCTTTTCACTTTTAATTTTTATATCTCTCTCCCTCTGGCGTTTACATCCCATGGAGGGATTTTGCCGTCTGTGCCACCAGCTTCCAATCATCTCGGTCCATGACCAGTTGACCCCAGTTTCGACATCCTATATCACGAAGGTCTTGGATGATGTCATCACGCCAGCCTTGTCTAGGTCTTCCTCTTTGACGAACACCAGTTGGTTGTTGTTGGGACGCTTTTTTATCATTCCATCCAATGGAGCCCTTTCTACATGACCAAACCATCTAATCCGGTTAAATTTAATGAATCCGATTACATCGCAGCCTCCAAGAAGCTGTCTGATTTCATGATTCATTCGGATTCTATAGTGATTTTCAGCAACTTTGCATGGAACATAAATTGTTCGTATGACCTTCCTCTCGAAGATAAAATTTTACAATCCGAGGAAGTCAGTGTCCAGCTTTCACTTCCAAATGTGAGCACAGGTCGGATTAATGCTTTGTAAAGTGTGAGTTTACACGACCGCGAAAGATGTTTTGATCGCAGAAGTTTTGAGTATGCGTAGAAAACTCTGTATGCGGCAGAGACACGGGCTTTGATATCTGCCTGCATGTCATTTGACGATTTTATTACAGACCCAAGGTATATTTGAAGTTTTCCACGCGTTCCACTTCATAGTCGCCAGTATCCAGATTTCCAGGAGGTATGTTCTTAGATGTTGTTAACACTGCATAATCCAAGTCGTTTAGCATTTCTTTCAAGCTGAGAGAGACTATCCTTAATATCGCTTGTTCTACGTCCGAGAAGCACAATATCATCTGGGTGGGCCCAGAACTTGACTAGATTTGTTATATATGCAGTTGTGGTGACCAGCCCACCCTTTCAGTTTAGTCAACTTATTAGTCAACTTTTCAATTCACTTAACTTTTAGAATCACTTAACTTTTCAAATCACTTAACCAGTGTACTTTACGTATCCAGTGTACGTTCGCGTTAGGTATTATTATATTCAATATCTTATTTCACGACTTAAAATATCGTCGTTAAAAAATTAATTAGTAAACAAAATTTTATAAAATAATTTTTCTTATGAAATAAAATAAGAACGCAAGTTCTTATTTTTCATTTTGTTTAACCTTTCACAAAAATGCCAAACAGCGTTTTTTATCACGTACACCAAGTTGTGGAGATTCGTTAGAAACGAATCAAAAGGCAGTTGTTGTGTGGTAACGAAAGTGAGCTAAGCTCCCAATTTAATTCAGTGTTGGTGAATTAAGAATTAAATTTTAAATTTATTTTGTGTTATGATTAAAATTTAAATGGTGTTATTATAATACAAAAACTAAATGTGGTTACAAATAAAATTTGAGTTTAACTGATATATATATCTATATGTTTGTGTTTTATTATCAACAAAAATTATAAATGAGAAAATTGCAATAATATCAGTTTTGGTGGATTCTAAGTACCCAAGGAAATTAATATCAGTTTTCTTTGCTGTCCATATGCTGAAGTATCTGGGCACAACATAATTGGCGACCTTGCCAGGAGCTAGACCAGCACAAGGAACACAAAAAAAAAAGGAAATAGATCGGCACAAGGAACAACACAAGTGCCGCCACACAACAACTCAACCCTGGAAAGGAAAAAGAAATCAACTCAACCCTGACGTAATTTCAACTCAGCTTTTGGAAGTCTAACCAAGGAAAGTTCAAATAAGAAGTCAAAATAAGAACTGACACAGGTGTTTTAATTTAGCGGGTGAGTGATTTACTATTGTTCATTTCAATTAACACAACCTTTTTTTAACTAATTAATTACTTTTACCTTTGGAATCAATGATTCAATTAGAAATTTAAATAAATAAATTTAATTTTGTGTTATGATTTATAGAAAATTTTTAATTCTTGTGGATAAAAATCTTTGTTTTTGAATAGATAAATCACTATGAAAAGTTTTGTTTGTTTAAAGTTTTTGACAATTTTAATGAAAATTTAACTTTGTAGAAATTGTTGGAAGTGATTGAATTTTTCGTGAATAGATAAATATCTATAAAATAACTATTGTTCATTTCAATTAACACAACCTTTTTTAACTAATTAATTACTTTTACCTTTGGAATCAATGATTCAATTAGAAATTTAAATAAATAAATTTAATTTATAGAAAACTTTTAATTCTTGTGGATAAAAATTTTTGTTTTTGAAAAGATAAACCACTATGAAAAGTTTTGTTTGTTAAAGTTTTCGACAATTTAAATAAAATTTAACTTTGTAGAAATTGTTGGAAGTGATTGAATTTTTCGTGAATAGATAAATATCTATAAAATAATTGTTGTTCAATTTAATCAATAGAACCTTTTTCTAATTCATTAATTACTTTTTACCTTCGGAATCGATAATGCAATTGGAAATTTAAATAAATAAACTTAAATTTGTGTTACGAGTTATAGAAAATTTTTAAACTTTTGTGAAAATTGAAAACCTGATTAAAATTTTCGTTTTTAGATAAAATCTCTGTGAAGAGTTTTTGGTTGTTTAAAGTTTTGGCAATTTAACCGTTATGTCAACAGCAGAACTGTTTTACGCAAGTCAACAGTAACATACCCGGGTATACATATAAATATACATATATATATATACACTAGACTGGTCGTTAAAAACTAAATTTTCCGAGACGCCCCCTAGAAAAATTCTTTGTGGTCAAAAAACCACAACGGCATTATTTTTTTTTTAAATCAAAAGAACACGTGCCGCAAAATCGTCGAAGTTGATTTTTTGAAAAATTCGTAGATTTTTTCAAATACATATATATATATATATATCGATTATTTTCCAATTTGCCTGCTAAAGTTTTTGTCATCATAAAGAAATATGTAAATCATAGATAGCATAGAAAATCAAAAGAATTGAAATAACGGCAA
This sequence comes from Diogma glabrata, assembly GCA_963693315.1. Classification (NCBI taxonomy): domain Eukaryota; kingdom Metazoa; phylum Arthropoda; class Insecta; order Diptera; family Cylindrotomidae; genus Diogma; species Diogma glabrata. The sequence continues at coordinate 69,687 of CAVNZG010000218.1, forward strand.
AATTTAAATTTATTATTTTATATTTTATATATATATATATTGTTCTCGTTTTAACCTTTTGATAATACTAGACCAACAAATTAACTATAGAACCGTAGTAGAATATAACGATTGCGTCACATTCTTCAAACAAGTGAAAGAATGAATAAAATTACAATGAAAGACATATACTTTGAGTGCTATATATTCATCAGTATTTTACAATTTATATGTTTATGAGTATTTTATGTTCATATATATGTTCATCAGTATTTTATAATTTATAATAATTTTTATCCACGACTACTAAAGAATATATACTTTCCATGCGTATATCTTTCATTGTAATTGTATTCATTCCCATTTATATAAAAAATTCTCTTTCATTTATTTCATTCCACTTTATTTATAAAAAAATCCTCTAACAAATTAAAAACATGATTTGTTGTTATAGTAATATAAACAAGTTTAAACAAGAACAATACATATATAAATCTAAAATTAACAAAAAACGTTTTGTTTTTCTTGTTGTCTATGATAAATTAATTTCAATATGGCGATATAAAGTTTTAAATGAAAACTTTATATTATATCAAATATTTTTAAAGTTGTGGATAAAATAGCATCTTGTATTCGCTTAGGATGAAGGTAATTCTTCACTCGGATGATTTCCTCCACTCGCTACGCTCGTTCCGGGAAACTTCATCCTCGTGAAGAATTGTCTTCATTCTAAGCTCATACAAGAATCTACTATTATACCATAAGTATTTTTTTCATATATTTTTATATAATTATTATAATTACCAAAATTAACTCAAAATAAACTATTCTTTTCAATTATATGATCATATTTGCATTAACTCAAAATTAACTCAAAATAAACTATTATTTTCAATTATATCATCATATTTGCATGCGTTTTATTATACATACCCAGGTATGTATGCTGTTGACGTAAGGGTGCAACTTTGTAAATGGGCTATATCTTCTAAACGGATGATCCAATCCTAACCAAACTTAAGACTATTGCGTAAAACACTTTTGGCTAGGATATCATGAAATTTCAAGTCGATTCAATTATCCAGTTCCGAGCTACAGCGTTTTAAAAACGCAAAACATACCCAGGTATATTGCCGTTGACATAAAGGTTAAATAAAAATAGTTGACTTCTCTGGAAATTGTTGGAATTGCTTAAATTTTTCTTGAATAGATAAAAATCTATAAAATAATTATTGTTCAATTTGATTAATAGAACCTTTTTCTAATTAATTAATTACTTTTTACCTTCGGAATCGATAATGCAATTGGAAATTTAAATAAATAAACTTAAATTTGTGTTACGAGTTATAGAAAATTTTTAAACTTTTGTGAAAATTGAAAACCTGATTAAAATTTTCGTTTTTAGATAAAATCTCTGTGAAGAGTTTTTGGTTGTTTAAAGTTTTGGCAATTTAAATAAAAAAAGTTGACTAATAAGTTGACTAAACTGAAAGGGTGGGCTGGTCACCACATTTTGAGTCAAGGAATAATAGGTTCGGATAGACCTATAGCTTATGCCAGTCGCGCCTTAAATAAAGCTGAACTAAATTACAGCACAATTGAAAAGGAACTACGCGCAATTGAATGGTGTATACAGCATTTTCGACCTTATTTGTACGGTCACAAATTTATAATAGTTACGGATCATAGGCCGTTAGTTTATTTGTTTGGTATGACCAACCCTTCCTCTAGACTCACTAGAATGAGAATAAAGTTAGCAGAATATGACTTCACAGTAATACATAAGGCAGGGAAGCTAAATACTAACGCTGACGCCCTCAGTCGTATAATAATACCGGAAAACACTTTATTACAGTTCGAAGACCTGAAAACTTTAAGCGCATTATCAAAGTTCGAGGAACCTGAAACTCTATTCAATATGATTGCGGTAATCACCCGCAATAGAGCTAAAGACTTTGCACCTAAACCTTGTTCTTCGGTTGGCCAACCCGGCTCAGGCCACTGCCAAACTAATCATTATCAAAAACTAACTCCATTTAGAGAATCGAGAACCATACCAAAGGAAGGCATTAAATTAATCTTTAAACAGAATTTAGAAAACATTCAGGACGCTAAGTTCATTTCAAATCGGGATAAATCATTACTTTTTGACAAGAAATCAAATGTATTATGGGTCCAAATATCGAAACACCGGCTAACCTCTAAGGAGGTAACGCTCTATTTCCAAAACATTGCGCAGTTCGCGGAAACGCAAGGATTTCGTACTCTAGTAGTAAACAAGAAGGACGTCACGAACATACTGTCATTAGACATAGCAGAATTTAAGGGTATAATTGCTCACACTTTTAACAATTTAAATAAAGAAATAGTATTGGTAGACTGGGTCGAGAATATTACTAATCCTTTAGAAAGAGACAAAATTCTGGTAGACTATCATAATTCTCCAATAGGTGGTCACGTAGGTGTCAAAAAAATGTACAAAAAGATTAAACTGAGGTACAACTGGCATAACCTTCGTGAGGATATAAGTAATTTCATAAAGAAATGTGACAAATGTCAATATAACAAAAGTTCTAAACATACCCGTTGTCCAATGAAAATCACCACAACCTCTAAACAGGCTTGGGAGATGGTTGCGTTGGATATAGTAGGTCCTTTGATAGCGTCAGAGACTGGGAACAAATTTATTCTCACTTGTCAGGACGATTTGACCAAATTTGTAATAGCAGTTCCAATTCCAAATCACGAAGCGACGACAACAACCAAAGCTTGGGTAGAGAATATAATATTGGTACACGGCATCCCATTAAAATTAAAAACGGATCAAGGAACGGAGTTCCTAAGTAACTTATTCAAAGAGGTGTGTAAATTATTGGGTACAAAGAAAATAATGTGTTCTGCTTACCATCCTCAATCTAACGGTGGCCTGGAAAGAAGCCATGGCAGAATATTTGAGAATGTACGTCGAGCGTCACAAGGAGGACTAGGATACGTGGCTAAAATACTATACTTTCAGTTATAGTTCTACGCCGCATACGTCAACTAATTTTTCTCCATATTATCTCATGTATGGTAGGGAACCTGAACTACCATCGTCTTTAAATAGACCTCCGGAACTGGTTTACAATTACGATAATTATGCCGTAGAAATTAAAAATAAACTACAGGAAGCTCAGCAAGCTGCAAGAGATACACTGATTTCAAACAAAGTAATTTCTAAAAATTATTTTGATCAATACATCAACCAAAAAACTTACTCCGTTGGAGACAAGGTACTTCTGTTAAAACCAGAGAAATCTAAATTAGATTCGCTCTATTCTGGCCCTTTTGAAATTGTCGATGTTTCTACAAATGAGAATTGCACTTTGTTGATTAATGGGAAAAGGAAAATAATCCACAATAATAGATTGAAACCGTTCTTCTCTTAACACAACCAAATGAATTGTTAGGTAGACCGTTTAGTTATTAGGTTTTACAAACGCGTTCTACAAACGCATGCCTTAGAAAATTTTTATAATTCTGGGAATAATCATCTTTAAATACATATAGGATTACTTGTCCTGAAAAATTTAATTGTCTCGCCGTATATTAGGATTATGGCGCTGGGAATTTTTTTTTTTATTATTTGGAAATTTAATCACACTTACCTTACTTGCACCTTATACTAACAACACACTTCTTGGGTTATGGGAACAATTTGATAAGTATAATGCAGTTTAACAATAACCTTTTAATTTCTTTATCCGGAATAGGTACAACAAATCGTGTAGTAAAAGTATTGTTTAAATTTTGGATTGTCCTCTATTGAGAATGGGAAATCAAAGTACAAAGGACAAAGAGGTAATAATCGCACCTCAAGCGGTACAGAGTACACCATTACATCCTACCCCGGCAAACGAGAATATTATTGCATACACCCATATAGGAATATTCGTATGCTTGATCTTTCTCGGATTGCTTTATTTTGCAGTAAAGTACTGGAAGCAAAAATTTATTGGCGCATCAATTGCTCAAATGAGAGCCCAGGGTGTGGTATAGGGACAGACAAGTTAAGCGAGGTACTGTGTTGTTGCTCGCCACACCTTTTGAAGATTTTTTTTAAGAAAACATTTTAAATAAATTCGAAAACAATTTTTACATAAATACAAGAAATTAATTTTTAATCAGGTCATTAATAAACATAAGAGAATAATTCTTAATAAAGTATGAGAATCTATTTTGATAATAAATAAATATAAGAAAATAATTTTAATTAAGACATTAATAAATGAAGTATGAAAAAAAAAGTGGATTACTTTGCTCATTAATGAAAAAAATAGGTATCAAAAAATTAGCAAAGATAGATTTGTAAATTTAAAAGTAATCCAAAACATAGATTGTAAACATGCAACAACTGACCGAAAGATAGTTACCTTATGGGTTTTGCCCAAAACTTGGTTTTTGTTTCTGTAAACTGAAGAGATATTTCCTAGCATATATGTAAGAAATATCTTTCACTAACAGGGGGGTAATGTGGTGACCAGCCCACCCTTTCAGTTTAGTCAACTTATTAGTCAACTTTTCAATTCACTTAACTTTTAGAATCACTTAACTTTTCAAATCACTTAACCAGTGTACTTTACGTATCCAGTGTACGTTCGCGTTAAGTATTATTATATTCAATATCTTATTTCACGACTTAAAATATCGTCGTTAAAAAATTAATTAGTAAACAAAATTTTATAAAATAATTTTTCTTATGAAATAAAATAAGAACGCAAGTTCTTATTTTTCATTTTGTTTAACCTTTCACAAAAATGCCAAACAGCGTTTTTTATCACGTACACCAAGTTGTGGAGATTCGTTAGAAACGAATCAAAAGGCAGTTGTTGTGTGGTAACGAAAGTGAGCTAAGCTCCCAATTTAATTCAGTGTTGGTGAATTAAGAATTAAATTTTAAATTTATTTTGTGTTATGATTAAAATTTAAATGGTGTTATTATAATACAAAAACTAAATGTGGTTACAAATAAAATTTGAGTTTAACTGATATATATATCTATATGTTTGTGTTTTATTATCAACAAAAATTATAAATGAGAAAATTGCAATAATATCAGTTTTGGTGGATTCTAAGTACCCAAGGAAATTAATATCAGTTTTCTTTGCTGTCCATATGCTGAAGTATCTGGGCACAACACAGTTTTGTGTCTCAATTTGGCTTTTTTTTATCGCGTACTCCAGCGCCAAATTAAATAGTACGGGCGCGAGTGTATCACCTTGTCGAACACCTGATGTTATATCGAAAGGATCAGAAACTGACCCTTCGATTACTATTCAACAACTTGATCCCGATGTTGTGAGCAACTGTTCGAATAGGATGAACTTCATTCGTCCTATTCAGTAGGTCTTGAAAGTGGGATCGCCACACTGCCAGCACATCACGTTCACTTGTTTTTAGTTAATTATTTTCATTTTTGATGGCTGTAGATCTTGGGTGGAAATCTTTTGTTAGATTCCGTGCATTGGCAAAGCACTCTTTTGAATTTCCGTCATTTAATTTCCACGTTGCCTTGTGAATTCTCTTGTGAGGGAAGAAAGTGCTGGAATTTACTAGATTATACATCACAGCCAGTGCGGCTGCGCGAAAACCGTTATTGTTGCTGGTATGATGCAAGCTGTTAGGGCCGATATGTGTTTAAGTTCGGCAATCCTACCGATTTGAGCATTGAAGTCACCTACCACGATTTTTATACCGTGCCACGGGATGTTATTGATGACTTCTTCGAGTTCCACGAAGAACAGGTCTTTAATATCATCTGCTTTATCTTCAGTAGGTGCATGAACATTGACGATCGTTACATTGAATTTTTGAGTGCGGCTTCTCAGTGTGCATAACCGCATATTAATTGGGCAGAAGTCGACAACATGCTGATTCACGCGACCGTGTATAAGAAAGCCAACTCCAAATTCTCCTCCGTTTTGATGACCGCAATAATACAAAGTGTATTTTTTCGCTGTTTCATGGATTCCATTGCCTGGCCATCTTAGTTCTTGCAATTGTATATTCAGTGTGTAGCTCTTGATTTGCTGATTGAGTTTTAGGAGATTTCCTGGTCTTCTGAGGCTTAGCACGTTCCAGGTTCCCATTTTTAAATCGTAGTCCGGCTACACTTTCCGAGGTCGTTTCAATAATGATTCCGAGATATTCCGAGGCCTGTGTACAGAATTCATGACAATAATTTTTGTACGGAAATGGGGTAACCCTTCGCCCAACCCAAATTTTCGTGAATGGGTTCGTTCTGCATCTTAAGGTCACCAGAAACAACCTTTTTACACGTTTATATAGCGAGCTGCTTGATCCAAGACAGACGCCCGCTCCATGCCGCCCCTAACATGGAGAACAGACGCTTGAGTTGCATTGGTTTTATTGCGCCAATGACTCGCGATGGTGCAAAATCATTGAGTATAAGCAGTATTTACTCTGCTCCTCTCAACTACACCAACCTAATTCTGTTAGCGTTACCCAGGTAGCACGGCGTGGCGTGGACGTAGAATTTCGGATTTCCGCTATCCCAATTTTTATATCCCACAAAAAAAAAATTTTTTTCACACAATTTGGTGAAAACGTATCTTATTATGTCCCTAATACGCTGTAATTTTTTGGAATCAAACCAAAATTAAACCAAAAAAGTTACCTCATTACACACGAAAATTCTCCTCTGCTGGAGACAGATATAAAAAAAAAATCAGTAATCTTTGTTTTTGTTGAAACGTCTACTTTAGATGGTGTAAAAACACGTGGAGTTTTAGAATTTTTCAAAATGGCGCCTTCAAAATTAATAGTTAATCCCCACATTTTTCAACATCGTAAATGGAAATTAATAAGAATTAATAATTTTAAAAAATTGAATGTTAATCTTAAAATGAAATGAGAAGTACTACCTTTAAAAGCTTATATGATTAATAAAAAAACAAAATGGCAGCTTCAAAATTGCACCAATTCATCCATTTTAGGTGTTACCTTCTAACAAAATATTTTATTTTGGTTGTTTACGCTTTTTGTTTTGTTAAACTTTTCATTTTTGTAATAACTATTCGTGATAAAATTGAATTTATGTTTTTCGAGCTAAATTTATATTTTGAGATATAATTAATTGAAATAAAAGTGACCTATAAAGTTTGACGAATAGTCCTCTATTTTTTTCTAACCGGTTTGAAGTAATACGTGAAATATCGCGACATTTTTGATCATATTTTTCGACTGAACGCTACAATTATTTCGTTTTTAAAATAATGAAGAATGAGTTGTATTGTAACATATAACATAACAAATCAGGTACAAAAAGCTTTCTATCGTTGCTTAATTCATGAGTCCAAACAATTAATAATTCGGATATATTGAATATGTGAACAAAAATATATTATAAATATGTAAAAAAATCGTTTATTAAGTAACTTCAAATTTATTATCAATGGATCAAGTAAAATAATATCGTTGATGAATATCGGTAGTTTTACAAAATAATAGATACTCGTATATTGATAATTGATATGTCGATATATTTTTCGCCTACCTTTTTCAAAGTATTCAATTTTTTTTACAACAAACGTAATTTCCTCTGTAATTGCTTAATTATCATCGGTAATTCATCTATCATCTACCTATTCATCTGTAATTTTCGTAATTTCATCTGAATATAATTTAAGAAAAATTTATAATTCTAGTGCCACTACTACTTAGAATATGAAAAAGTTAAACTTCATAATATAACAATCCATAATTTGATGTAGAATTTAACTGAGTATGTAATTAAATGTTTAACGTAATTAAATTTAACTAAAGCATACAAAGCACACTGATAAAACAAAAAACGTTAGTTCTGCCGTGCAATCTTACATAGATTCTAGGTGAATAAGAAAGCAATATTGTAAATTTTGTTTCCAAATAAATAAAAAAACATGAAAACAAAAAAAACGTTGGATATTTTACAAAACAGAAATCTCTTGACGAAATCCTTGTGAGAATAGCATCTGCAGAAGACTGAATTTTTATGAATTTCATCAAGAATTCAAACTAGTTTTCGAGTTTCCGGTAGACTGATCGTGCAATTTTAATTCACAAGATCGACCAATTTTAATTTTAATTAATAAATATAATTTTCAGATTTTGTTAAAAGCATATACATTTATTTATTATTTAAAAAAAAAAGATACTAATTTAGTCAAACTACATTTGGCTAGCAGGTTCTAAAAAATTTGGCAGCAAATGGGACGCAATTTTAGGCGTGAAATAAAACCAATATTTAAAATCAGTGTATTATTCGTATTATCGAAGTCGCCCTCTGTACATTTTATCCTTAAAAGGAGATATTTTTGTAAACTTTTTTCGTATAGGATTATGCAAATGTTTTGATATTTGTTGCCGGTAAACGGCATTGTTGTTTTCCGACACAGAGGTCAAGTAGTGATTTGGTTGGACACGGTGATGAATAAAGCAGTTGAAATATGCAAATCTATATTACATGAGGGTTCAATTTTGAAATTCTTACTTTAAAGTGGTAAATGCAGTAAATTTTATAATAGATTTTAGATTTAAACAATTCTTTTTATTTCTCAATTCCTGTATCCCGGGATTTAGAAAACGGCCGGGAAATATAAACTCTACTTAAGTTCAATGTGCTAAATATTCTAGTAAGTATGTTATGTAAGCACACAAAACTTAAAATGCCGTATTAAAACTGTTTGAGGCTAAATCTTTCAGTTTAAAATAGCTTTCCAAATTAATAATAATAATAATTAACTAATGAAATGATTAATTGCCTAATTTAAAATGGTAATTTTAAATGAATATTAATATTATCAATTAACAGAATACATAAACTTTTTCTTTTGGAAATGATAACAGCATAGTGTGCAATTTTAAAACTAATGCCGTGTCCCATTTCTCGATTAAATAGTTGAGATAATTTTTTTTCAATAATTACTTTTGCTTGATTTATTTTTTGTGGAAGAAAATAAAACAAAACAAAAAATAATATTTCAGCGAGAAGCGTCAAAATTTCAATTTCATTGGAATATTGGAATTTTTGAGAGATGGGCTACATCATAGGCAAAGCGTCTTTGAATGCTCCATTGAAACAGTCCGCCCTTTTTCAAATTTATGATTGTTTTTTAATAAAGATTTTATCAACCATCATTCAATTAATTTTAATAAATTTTCAATACTTTAGTAGTTATTTAAAATAAATCTTCATATTTTCTGTAAAATTATACAAATGTTTATTATGTATTTGAGCAATTTCACGAAGCAATTTCATATCTAACCACTTGTGAAAGTTTAGAATACGCGTTATTTTTGGTTTTAAAGATAAAATTCGTTGTGCATATGACTGTCGGGAATCAGTTTTTTTGTTCTGAAGGAAAATTATAAATATGGCGTTATAAACTAAGAGATTTTTTTTATGTTAAATATCAAATATTTTATTATTAAATGATCTTTTTAAAATATTATAAAAATTATGTATGTAGTACAATAAATAAAATAAATACAATTATTAAAAATGATTTACTTATTTTACAAACAGAAGTTTCTTTTGAATAGGAAAACACTTCTGCAATTATTTTCTTTGTATTAGATGGCATAAAAAAATGAAATGTTTATTTTTCACTTTTAGTAATCACTTGTCACTCTAATAAAATCGAAGTTTACAGTGTCGACTGCAAACAAAAAAGCCGTTTAAATAACTAAATCTATTTAGGAATTTTTGACTGGAGAAGTATTATGTTCGTATTATGTTATTATGGTCATAAAGTAAAAGATTGTATTTTAACATTAAATTACAAATATTTTATTATTGAATAAACTTTTTAAAGTATCATACAAATAATATATGTAGGTTAAAGAAAATAAATATAGTTATTCAAAATTATTTACTTATTTTACATTCAAAAGTTTCTTTTGAGTTGGAAAACATTTTTGCATTTATTGTCTTAGTATTTAATGGTACAAAAGAATGAAAGTTTTGAGTTCCACTTATAGTAATCGCATTTTTATATCGATTTTGTAATTTTTCTTTTGTTAATTGATATTCATTTTTATCGGCGTATCCAAAGTTCATGGCAGATTCCCATTTTAAAGCCCATCCGAAAAGTTTTTTTGGTGTATCAATAATATCTTTGCCCGCCATACTAAAACGGTGTGCAGCACGCTTCAGTGTACCAGCAGTTCCATTACAAGGTCCCTTGCCATGGCTGGTAGCATGAAAATGCCATTCTGCATCAACCTTAAAGTCTTTTTTATGGTGGCATATGTTAATTAGGTTATGTTTATTTTTGTATTGAGAAGGTGCACGTCAGTGTTATAAATTATTTTCGTAATATTAGAATTTATATGCGTTTTGATGAATTCAATAGGTTTTGTAATGAAAAGATGGACTGTAGTACTGTTGTGATCGTTTAGATCCGAAATGAGTATAAGACTTCGGTGCTGTATATATTCACTTGTGGCACTTTTAAAATAAATGACAAATGGATGAATAGTAGCTTGTGAATTATTATAATGATAACCTTGAACTGAATCCTGAATAATGAAGGCGTAGTTTTCAGAAAAGTCCCCTTGAACGAAGCACTCTCCTACTTCTAATTTTTTTGTTTTTCCTCAATGAATGTAGATTTTTGTTTTGCTATAAAGTTGTGTATTTGTGTATTTGTAAACGGTAAACAAATTTTTCATAAATTCTTCTACAGTTTCTATTAAAGTATCCAAATTGCATCGATCAGTGGTATTCCATTGTTGATATTCGACTTGAAGGATTCCGTTAACGTCAAAATCATTTAATAATTTTTCTTCCAGTTGTTGAAGTTTTTCTAAACATTCATTGCACTTCAAAGTATGACAATCTTCTGTTAATTTACCACATGAAACAAAGTCAATTAATGTTTTATAATTCTGGAAAGCAGCATCAGTAATCCAAGACATCTTAGAGTGCTGAATCATTAGTTTTATATTTTGATGTACGGTACACACGCACACATTATGAACTCCTTGGGATAATTTTATACTTTCTTGTGGTCGAAGGGACGTGAATTTAGTATATCCTATTTTCACATCAGGAAACTTATTTTTAAACTCCACATAAGCTTCATTTAATGTACATAGCAATAAGCGCTTTGTGGATTTATGCTGAAATTGCTCATATTTTCTTTATTGTACATATATAATTTTTATAATATTTTAAAAAGATCATTTAAAAATAAAATATTTGATATTTAACATAAAAAAAAATCTCTTAGTTTATAACGCCATTTTTATAATTTTCCTTCAGAACAAAAAAAACTGATTCCCGACAGTCATATGCACAACGAATTTTATCTTTAAAACCAAAAACAACACGTATTCTAAACTTTCACAAGTGGTTAGATATCAAATAAGCTTCAAATTAGTTTTAAAAAAAAAAAGTCCAAGCGGCACGTATATCCGCTAGAAATAGGTAGATTTCGAGATCAGACAGTTTTGTGTGCCAGTAGAATCTGATGTATCAGATTAGTTTAAACAAAACAAACTAATTTCAAACAGATATCGAACAAATTTTAAAAAGAAAATTAGCTACCTACAAGCAAAATTATATCTATCCAATTTTGCAACAAACAAATATCAAATCTACCACAGAACATGTGTGTGACAATTTATGACACAAACCTACTCTATATCATATGTCGTGCAATTGCTGCAAAATATCAAAACAGTTTATTTCTATGAAAAAAAAATTATTTCTTCTATTCAAATCTTTTATTTTTTTGACTGTTATAAGGTTGACATTGACTGTTATAAGGTTTTTGGAAATTGTAGTTGGGGATTGTTGCAAACTTTTTTGTTGAAGCCAACAAGTCAAAAACCTCTAACTGCTGAGGTTTATATTTATAAGAATCGGATTAAAATGTTTCCACAGATTCTAAATTTATGAAGATTTTAAAAATATTAGAATCCAACCGGCCGTTATAACGGATTAAAAAAAACACTTTTTTTCTAGTATAAAGCCTATAGTTCCTTAACCATGGGTCAGATTTTTCTGATTTACGAACTTGTCCAAGATATTAATAAAACACACATTTTTCAGAAAGTTTTATTGATCTGGCTCCACAAATGCAACCGTGAGAGCGCCGGTTGTTTCAAACGCATTTTGTGTTTTACAAGCTTTTTTGTTGGAGCCGCTCACTCAGAAACCTCCAACTGCAGAGGTCTTTTTTTGAAATAAACTGATTAAAAGGTTTCAAAAATTCTAAATTAATGAAGATTTTAAAAATTTTAGAATCCAAACGGCCGTTATAACGGATTTAAAAACAGAGTTTTTTTCTAGTATAAAGTTTCTAGTTTCTTAACCATGTGTTGGATTGGGCTGATTTACGAACTTGTCCAAGATATTAATAAAACACACATTTTTAGAAAAGGTTTTTTGATCTGGTCTTACAAATGCGACCGTGAGAGTGCCGGTTGTTTCGAAAAAAAATTTTTTTTTGCAAACTTTTTTGTTGGAGCCGCTCACTCAGAAACCTCTAACTGCAGAGGTCTAGTTTTAAAACAAATTGATAAAAAAGATTCCACAAATTCTAAATTTCTTAAGCTTTTCAAATATTAGTATCCAAACGGCCGTTATAACGGTTTTAAAAAATCAATATTTTTTCAGAAAAAAGCCTCTAGTTTCTTAACCACGTGTCGAATTTTGCTGATTCACGAACTTGTCCAAGATATTATTTGAACACACAAGTACAGAAAATTTTTTTGGTCTAACTCAACAAATGCGACCGTGAGAGTGCCGGTCGTTTTCGTTATATCTCATATCGTTTATACATATATATATATATATATATATATATATATATATATATATATATATATATATATATATATATATATATATATATATATATATATATATATATATGTATATATATATATATATATATATATATATATATATATATATATATATATATATATATATATATATATATATATATATATATATATATATATATATATATATATATAAATTTATTTTTTTTTGTTTTTTCGTCTCCGCTTATCATACATAGTCGTTTGGCACAAAAATTATTCCGAAATTCCAACATGAAGCCCATTGCAATAGGTAGATTTTTATATGAAATCTACCTAAAAAAGAGGCTGTGCCATCTTTTCTTCAACTACACCGTTTTTTTCTTATGTTACACCGTTAAAAATTATTTCAAAAAACTAAATATGTACATTTTTGAAAACTTTGTTTTAATACCTATTCAACGATATATCATTTATGAAAATCGATTGAGTAGTTTTTCTACAATCGCTCGTCAAAATGCACTCACATCACAAAATAACAAAAAATTGAGGGGCACCCTGTGAAGACCCCTGGTCGAAAAAAAAAATTCTAAGAGAACCTGTATTTTTTATTTATGAAAGACTATCTATAAACAAAAAATAATCAAAATTAAAAGGGGTCAAGTCAAAAGTTCCCAAAAATTTGCTGAACCTGTGTGAAATTGCTCATTTATATTTTTCTGCAAAATTTATGGCTGAGTCCAAATTGACTTCTGATTTAAATATTTTGGCAGATTATTATGAATCATGGCGCCTGAAAGTAAATATAGCAAACTCTGAAGTATCTTATTTACATTTATCTAATCATAATGCAAATCATACACTTCAAGTATATATGAAAGGAGAATTGCTTAACTTTAACCCTACTCCAGTATATCTCGGAGTAACATTGGATAGATCGTTAACATTCCGTTATCATTGCATTAAACTGAGCCATAAGTTGAAATCTAGGAGTAGTATTATACAGAAGCTAGCAGGTACAGATTGGGGTGCCCGTGCAAAAACACTACGAATTTCGGCTATATCTTTGGTTTATTCTACAGCTGAGTATTGCGCTTCAGTTTAGGAGCATAGCAATCATAGTAAATTGATTGATGTTAGATTGAATGCATGCATGAGAATAATAACTGGTTTAATCAAAAGCACACCCTTAGCTTGGTTTTCAATTTTGTCAAATATTCCACCCCCAGCTCTTAGAAGTAGACGAGTGATTAGCGTAGAAAAGTAAGTACTTACTTTCGAAAACCTGTATAGTATATAAATACATAACGGATTTGAATGCGGTTTTTTGCATTCGATTCAGATTGTCAATTATAAAATTTGTTTGGTGTTTTGCAAACCCAGATCGGCTTTATTGCATTTCTGCAGCTAAAAAATGCAAAAAAAAAATTACAATTCAGTAAATAATAGCCGAAACGAGCCCAAATTCATTACTCAGGGGTTTTTGGGGTCGTTGATCACGAATATGATGTCTAAAAAGTCATACCGTGGACCTGGAGGTCAAGGCACCCTCGATATACAGCTTCTCCTTGACTTTCTATACAAAAGATCCAATTTTTTTAATTCAATGTTAGGCATGTTTAGTGTTAACCAATGTAGATCAACGTTTCTGAATATCCGAAGATACCATGCTAACTAGGGAACTAAGGGGTTCGAAAGTATTATTCAAATTTCTTTGAGGAATTTATTAACGTTAATCTTAAAGTTTTGAGGATTAAAATTATCAGGAAAGACCACGCCGGTAAGACATTCCAGAGATGAAAAACTCTGTTAAAAAAATCGCGTTGAAAAGCGACAGTTCTACACCTTGTCACTTGAACCGTAAAAGGATGGGCTGCTATTGATGCTCTGGTGTAACGTGCGAAGTTTGCTGGTTCAGGCAAAATCGATTTGATCTCCGCAGACGCCCGTTCGTCCATAATATACTTGTAAAAGACCGTCAAATCAGCGACGTCTCTTCTATGTTGCAAGGAATCAGGCTCGTTAGTAAGAGTCGAGTTGCCGATCAATTTAACAGCTCTCCGCTGTATAGAATCAAGACATTTCAAGCTATTTATTTTGGCTCCACCCCATATGTGAGAACAATACTCCATGCAGGGACGAATAAATTATTAATATATTAAAAGAAGCTGTTCGTTATTAAAAACCTTACGACAATGACCCAAAAATCCTAATTTTTGAACAGCGTTCTTAGCTAGGTTAAAAATATGAGAATTCCATTTCATATTATTTTCAATCTCAACTCCTAGAAGTCTAACAGATTCTTTCTCTTCAAGATCATTTGAATCAAACTTTAAAAAAAACGGATTAGGTGTTGATAACCTAGAAAAATGACAAACTTGAGTTTTACTTGTGTTGAATTCAACACTGTTAGCAACTCCCAAATCTAAGATGGTTTTTAAATCAATATTTAATGACTCTATCAAGTTTGATCTAGCGACATTAAGATTTGATGGTGCATACAAATTTGGCATTTGCATGAAGTGTGCTATCATCAGCAAAGCTATGGATGGGATTAATTGTTGAATCTAGCAAGTCATTAATATAGAGAAGAAAAAGAGTAGGTGACAAAGCGGAACCTTGAGGAACACCAGCATTAGTTAAAAAGATATTCGATGAAACACCATCACCATTGACCCGAAATTTGCGCTCGGAAATAAAGCTTTGTAGCCATATTTGTTATTGGGGGGGTTTTCGGGATCGCTGATCATCATTATGATATTTAAAAATGTACCTGACGTACCTGGGGATCATAGACCCGACCCGATTATGAAGATCATCTCCTGGACTTTCCTTTAAATTTCTTATCAAAAGCATTAAAAATCTTTACTCGGGGGTTTTCGAGGTCGCAGATCACGAATATGATGTTTAAAAATTAACCTAACGCACCTGGGGATATCAACGACCCGATAATGTAGATCTACTGGAGTTTTCTTTAAATTTTTAAAGGATACCATTAAAAATCATTACTCGAGGGTTTTTGGCGTCGCTGATCACGAATATGATGTTTAAGACTTCACCCGACATACCTGGGGATCATATCGACCCGAATATGTAGATCATTTCCTGGAGTTTCCTTAATTTTTTAATCAAAATCATTAAAAATCATTACTCAGGTATTTTTGGGGTCACTGATCATGATTATGGTATTAAAAAAATTCCTTGACATACCGGGGACTTATAATTACTTTATTTTTAATATCATCTCCCGGAATTTTCTTACCCGGTTATTATATAATAATAATAATAATATTTATAATATTATAATATTACAATATAATATTAAAATAATATTTATAATAATAATAATAAAGATTTAATAATAATATTTATAAAATTATTATTAAAAAAATTATTATTATTAGTATTAATATTTATTATTATATATTATTATATTATATTATTATTATAAAATAATTATTAAAAAAAAATTGAATTTTTTTATAACCCCTTGTCAACTAAAATATTTAAAAATAAAATAAATTTAAAATATTTTGAAAAATAATTTTAAAAGTTTACAAAAATAGGTAGTACGTGCCTGTATATTATATTATATTATATAAAACTGTATTTTATTTATATTATACTATATAAACTGTATATTATATTATATATTATAAAATTATATCATATTATATAAAAATTATATTATATAAATATATTATATTATATAAAACAAAAATAAAATTTTAGGACGTCATGTCTTTTTTAATTTTTGTTATTTTTTTTCAATTATAATTTAGATATGAACCATAAACGAAGAAAAAAAAAATGACGTCTTAGATTTAATTTTTGTTTTGGGAAAATGACGTCCTAAAAAAATGACATCCTAAAAAAATGATGACCGTTTGAGCCAAAAACGGACATCATTCAGGACGTCATTTATGATGTCCCAAATGACGTCCTGAATGACGTCTTTTGTTTTATCTGGGTATTTGCTGTATTATATTTTACACAAGCTCCAGGAGATGATTTTAGTAATCAAGTCTTCCTGATCCCAAGGTATGTCAGATAATTTTTGTAATATAATAATCATGATCAGCGACCCCAAAACCCCTCGAGTAATGATTTTTAATGGTATCCATAAAAGATTTAAAGAAAACTCTCGTAGATGATCTACATTATCGGGTCGTTAATATCCCCAGGTGCGTTAGGTTAATTTTTAAACATTATATTCGTGACTGCGACCTCGAAAACCCCCGAGTAAAGATTTTTAATGCTTTTGATAAGAAATTCAAAGAAAAATCCAGGAGATGATCTTCATAATCGGGTTGCTATGATCCCCAGGTACGTCAGGTACATCTTTAAATATCCTAATGATGATTAGCGATCCCGAAAACCCCCCCAATAACAAATATTGGATCTTTTGTATAGAAAATTTTGACAAAAGTCAAGGAGAAGCTGTATGGTAAGGGCGCCTGACCTCCAGATCCACGGTATGACTTTTTAGACATCATATTCGTGATCAGCGACCCCAAAAACCCTTGAGTAATGAATTTAGGCTCGTTTCGGCTATTATTTACCGAATTATAATTTTTTTTATTATTCTAAAAAATCCACTTACAAAAATGCATATTTTAGCTGCAGAAACGCAATAAAGCCGATCTGGGTTTGCAAAACACCAAAAAAAATTTATAATTGACTTTCTGAATCGAATGCAAAAAACCGCATTCAAATCCGTTTAACTATACAGGTTTTCGAAAGTTCAATACGCTAATCCCTCGTCTAAAGAGAATATTCATTAGTAAGAGAAGCAAGAACTTAAATTATCTAATATCTAGATAATTTGAGTTTACCAATAAACCAAGATCTCATTGGTAGACATTTTAATCGATTGTCGTCTAGATGCTCCTTTTGGAACAAAATTCTACGGTTGGGAAATTTGAACACATATTCAATAGACATTAAATGGATTGAAAATTTCGTGATTGCTGATATCCCCAATAAATGTTTAATTGATAATCCGAACATTCCGGTTCCTGGGATGTATGACCCTCGATAGAATTCGAAGAAATCATGGAGCTACTAATTCTGCATTACATAGATATGATGAAACTATTTCACCAGCTTGTGATTGTGGAAATTCAAATCAAACAGTCTCACATATTTATCAAGAATGCCCGTTCAGATTATTTGATAGTGATCTATTGGATCTTCATATGCTGTCGGACGGAGCCAAATCATGGATTGAAAATCTTGATCTTCGTATATAAAATCTAAATATTGTTATATGTTTTTAATCATAATTTTGTAAATTTATATATACGATTAATAATAATAATAATATAAATACACAATTTTATTCTTATTTCAAAATATTTATTTTGAGCTTATGATTGATCTAATTAGTCCATTATTATTTTGATCTGACTAGTTCAGTCCATTTTATTGTAATAAAATACCAAACATGTTTGTAGCCGATTGAAATAAAATAGTAAAATGAAATGCTTTTCAACTACACAACTCTTGTTCGACGGAGAGTAGATTAAAGTGAAGCAAGTTTGATCTTCAATGGTAATCGTCTTTAGTAATAGAAAAATATGCAAAAACAAACATTTTTCTACAATAGCAAATGAAGTCTATTTTCATGCAGATTTAATTCCCTTTGAAAATCGTTTTTTTCCTCTAGTGAAAAATCATATTCGCTAACTAACAAATTGTAGTTGCTATGGTATCTCAAATAGTTTTTAAGACAAAGTAACCATGAAAACTAGAATACTTATTTTAAATGGTATGTTATCGATATTCAATTTAATAATTTATAATAAATATCATTCACGAAAAAGCAGCGTTTCCATATCTTGTAGCAAAATGTACTATGTTGCTTCAAATAGGCTATTTTTGAGTTTTAATAGTAGTTATTGTGGAATATTATTTAAAACGCAGCTTACCATTTTTAAAAACTCGGCTATGGGCAATGGCATAAACCAACAGTGAAGTAACAGTTATATTTATTTCATATTTTGTTAACAGATTATTCTATGAAATGAATATATATGTATTCGTGAAAAGAAATAGCATTAATCTCGTTCTAACAAATTGCTGACAAAATGAATTCAGTGTTTGTTCAAAATCGAAAACAAAAACATCTTTTTAATATTTATATTAATTAATTGTTCTTATTTATTTACATTTACTTTACAATTTGAAGAATGACATTAACTATCTACATATCGATTATGTCTGTCGAATCGAATAATATAAATTAATATGTTGACAATGTTTCTACCCATTCTCTTGGCAGATGAACACCCTGAAAAAAATGTTAAATTAAATTAATTTATATTTTTAATTAACAACCATTTTTATTTGATACTTACAACGGGTTGGAAACCATTTTCATCAGCAAGATAGTCAACACGGTAAACAACACCATTATCTCCAACATATTCGTAGAATCCGTTAGTTTTCATACCTCCGTATCCGTATTCACCATCAACGCCGGTTTTATAATTGAGTAAACGGCCAGATTCTTGTCCGAGAATTTTATTTTCTGTTTCGTATGCATAGTTGTATCCTTCTTGGTTTGCTTCTTTAAGATGACGGAATATTTTCCATCCTCCCTCTTGATTGTAGTTGTATTGACGATCGTATGGGTAGCCTACATATTCAACTTGCCTATCAAATCAAAATATTTAAATATTAAAATAAATCATTTGGAACCAGTAAACGTTTGCACATACTGTGTTGGTTTTGGGATATATTGAATAACAGTTACTGGTGCGGCGGTAGTTTTTGGAACAGGTTTTTTGGTAGTTGGGGCTGGTGTAGTTGTTGTTGGAGCAGGTGTTGTGGTGGTTGTAGTAGGTGGTCTTGTAGCTAATGTTGTTGGCTTAACATAAACTGTAGTTGGTGCTTGTGTTGATTGAATATAAATGACCTGAGGTTGTGGTTTTTCAACATGTTCTGGTTCGATATGAACATATGGACGTCCATCATGAACGTATTTACCATTATCACCACTATATCTGCCAGAACCATCTGGTCGATATCTTCCATCGTCGTATCCACGGTATCGGCCGTCATTAACCACAACACGGCGGATTGGTAAAACTGTTGTTTGAGCGGCAGCAAGACCAACAAGAGCTAATACGATGAACTAAAATCCGAACAAACTTTTATTTTAATTAAATTTTATTTAAAGTTTTTATCAAACTTACAAATTTCATTTTGATAAGTAATCCTAGTTCAGCTATTCCTTAACAAATCGCTAATTTGATTTGTATATCAACCATGGTCTTAATTTTATATTTATACAAAATTTATTAGTTCAAAACTTGAAAATTGTGGTGGGGTAAACACATTTAAAGGATTGATAATTTATGGGTTTTGATCTTCAACAGTACAAGCAAAAAAAAATGACTTAAATATCACTTGTCTTGTTTTTATTTTTTGTTTAGTTTGAACTATAAGCAACTGGACAAAATAATTCTCATAAAGTCATTTCAAATATTTTTAATATAAAGCATACTAATTTTTTTTAACCAGCTTAAAACTTGTGACTCAAATTTAGAAAATTATTGGAGATGGTCCACGTTCTAAATTTTTTTGTTATTGTTGTACGTTTACAAACGCAAAAGAAAACAAATTTTAATGCTAAATAGTGAAGGTGAATAGAACATCGTGATATCACTTAAATATTTATTTACGTGAAGGTGTTCAAACATTTTACAGGAAAGAAATATGGAAATGTTTTCTAATTGTACCCTCAAACTGGAGGAATCCTGTTTGATTGCTTTGGAACGGAAATATATCTCACTAATAAGCTATTAAATCAATATGCAAATATAAAATTGATTCAAAAACATTAATTTGTTAATAATAAAAAATGTCGATATACTGATGAATGCGATATAATCTATATTGAATAAGCTGATATGTGAATGGGGTGATTAATTGATCAACTAATATGCCGATATTGTGATATGGTAATTTTCTGGTTGCACTATCATTAAACCTTATCACTATCATTAAAATATACCATTATAATAATATTAGCATTTATGCGATTAGCTGATATGCCAATCTGCTGATATACTAAAATTATGCTGATTTGTTATTATTTTAAAATACTTATACATATATTCTAATCAATTGATCTTCTAAAACTAAATAATAAAAGAAAACTGTATAATATTTACTTCACCACAATTTTAAATTGTGGGACGTAATGCAATCTAACGGGTAAAAAATCTTACATACCCCAAAATTTAGTTTTTCTTTTGTTTTGAACCATCCTCTTTATATACCATCGCTAATAAAAATTTTGGTGTATATCTATGGGTGGGTTGACGGTTAAGTTTTGGTGAAACTTTGACATATGACCCAAGCTAACTTGAAAATGGAAGAGCTTGATTCATTTCAAAATTTGACAAAATAGTGGGAGGCCTCCCGAACACTTCTAAGTTTAAATCTTCAATAACATCCGATCCCGGCTTATGACCTTATTGAAACTTAGTATATAAGGTTTTAGTACTGTTTTCAATATTTCTGTATACTAACTTCCGGTTTATCACTTCCGTAAAAAATTTACTGTAGCCTACAATTACCGGTCGATTTTCATGAAATGTTGGTAAAAGCTTTCGAATAACATAAGTAATATTTGGAGTACATTGAATAAAGGGTTGGGGATACAATGGTGATGTTTCCACCATGTTTTCAATGTTTGTTGGAGCATACCACCTTCGTTCGTGGATGAATTTTGATGACACTTAAAGAGATGCAAATATATATGGCAAGAAGTTGATTATTTTTTGAGCGATATTGAACAAAGGGTGAGGGGTCCGCCAAGCACCTGTTTTTTTAAAGCTCAATAAAATTTGTACCTGATAATTGAATGGGATGAAACTTGGAACATAAGCATTTATCACGGTTCTCCGTGAGTTTAATTAATGTGAGAAAATAATGGTCAACTTTTGCAACACATTGATTAAAGTGGCGAGGGTCTACCATGCAACTGCTGACTTTTCATAGTTTGTTTTTGAAGTTTGTTGGGCATATAGACTTCATTTATTATGCTGTTACTGATTAATTTTTGGACGATATTGGGATAAGTGGTGGGAGGCCTCCCGAGTAACCGTTTATTTGAAACATATTTGAATTGTTATCGTTAATAGAATTGTTATATTTATATTATTGTTGTTTGAAATTTGTTGTGTTTTGTGCCATTTACTAAAAACAAATTTACCGATTCTATTGAACTTGTTACTTCACACAATTTTCAATTGTGTGAAGTGAAGTAATACAATCTATCGAGAAAAAAAATTTTACATACCCCAAATTTGGTTTTTTCTTTTGTTTTGGACCATTCTCTATATAAATAGCCAATACAAATTTTGGTGTACGTCTGTGAGAGGGTGGGTTAGTGGGTGGGTTGGTGGTTGGTTGATATTCCTGCATAGAATCTTGATGAAACTTTGGAAAATGATCCAGGTTCACTCGAAAGTGAAAGATCTGGATTCAATTCAAATTTAGACAAAATGGCGGGAGGTCTCCCGAACACCTCTAAGTTTAAATCTTGAATAACTGCTAATCCGGCTTATGATCTTACGGAAACTTGGTATATAATTTTTTAGTACTGTTTCCAATATTTCTGCATACCAACTTCCGGCTTGACACTTTCGATTAAAAAGTTTTTTTTCATGTGTTTATCTCTACTGTAGCCTTCAATTACCCATTGATTTTCATGAAACGTTGGTAAAAGCATTCAAGAATTATGAAAAATATTTTATCAGCTCTTAGAGTACATTGTATAAAGGGTTTGGGAGTACACCATACCACAGGTTGTTTTTTTTATCATGTTTTTGTTGGGAGCATACACATTCGTTCGTGAATGAATTTCGATGACACTTTGGATAAAGATGCAAATATGTACGGCAAGGAACTGATTATTTTTTGGACAGTAGTGAACAAAGTGCTGGGGGTCCACCGAGCAGCTGTTTTTTTGTAAGTTTAATAACATCTGTACCTGATAATCGAATTGGATGAAACTTGGTACATAAACATTTAGTACGGTTCCCAACAGTTCTGCATCCCAACTTTCAGTTTTTTACTTCCGGTAAAAAAAATTTTTTGTAATTTTCTGAAGGTTTTTTTAATGTCTTTATGCACACTACAGCCTAAAATAATGAAGCGATTATGATGAAACTGATGAAAAATGTTTAAATTAGTGTTACTTATCATCATTTGGAACACATTGATTAGTGTGATAATTATCATCATAATTGGGACACATTGATCAGAGCTGCGGGGGTCTATCATACAACTACTGACTTTTCACACTTTGTTTTTAAAAGTTGTTGGGAGCATACAGACTTCATTCATTATGCAATTTCAGGACACATTAAAAAAAGAAGGAAACATAAATGACAAAGAACTGATTAGTTTTTGGACAATATTGGGATAATTAGTGACTGGTGGGGCCTCTCGAACGCCTGTTTATTGTGTCACAATTTTTTCAATGTTTGTTCGGAGCATTATTCGTTCGTGAATACATTATTCGTTCGAGAATAAATTTTGATGACACTTTGGAAAAAGATGTAAATATGTATGGCAAAGAACTGATCAGTTTTTAAGCAATAGTAAACAAAGTGGTCGGGGGGGTCCCCCGAGCACCTGTTTTTTTAAAGCTCAATAACATCTGTACCTGATAATCGAATACAATAAAACTTGGTACATAAACATTTAGTACGGTTCAAAATAATTTTGAATCCCAACTTCCGGATTTTTCCTTACGGTAAAGTTTTTGTTTGTAATATTTTGAAGTTTTTTCAGTGTCTTTATGCATACTACAGCCTACAATAATGAGGTGGTTTTGTCACTATGTTTTTAGTGATTGTTTGGAGTATGCAATATTCGTTCGTGAATGAATTTTAATAACACTTTGGAAAAAGATGCAAATATGTAAGGCAAGAAATTGTTTACTTTTTGAGCGATATTGATCAAAGAGATGGAGGGTCCCCGAGCAGGTTTTTGAAAGCTTTATAACATCCTTCATGATAATCGAATTGGATGAAACTTGGTACATAACCATTTAATACGGTTTTAATCAGTTCTGCATCCCAACTTCCGGTTTATCACTTCCGGTAAAAATTTTGTTTTTCTTTTTCTCGTACCTACAACAAAATTTATGTTTTTTGGGATCCTACTGCTTTGTTTAATATTTTTTTAATTAGAACTACGCAAAATCTTAAACATTGGTTAGCCATTAATTAAAGTATTTCATGGATATTAGCTCACTATATTTTGAGAACACTATGTTTCCAGAGCTGTGGTGAAGTCATGCATCAGCGTCGCAATATTTTTAACAGACTTTTTTAAGAATGTTTGGAACTATTTTTCGTTCATCAATTTCGAAAAATACAACTAAAACAAATGTAATAACCTGAGAGCATATATAAATAAAGAGAACGTAAATGGGTAATTCTTTTACAAACCGAACACCTTTCTGATCGACACCTCTTCGATTTGGCTGAAACTTTTTTTGTGGATTTTATGTCGAAAAAAAAGAGATACGGGTCCGAGGAATTTTTTTTGCATATTTTCGATAATACAAGTGATCGACCATTTCAGAAAAGCGAGTTTTTTGGCTTAGATACTTATTTTCAAAAATTCATAGTTCCGAATCTGTAAGAGCTACAAATTTTTTTCCAAAGACGTTTTTGTAGCTGAAGAACTCAACTTTGATAAAAAAATATTTTTTATAAAAAATTCTAACAAATTCATATTGTTATAAACAGTTTAAATCGATTTTTAACCAACGCCCCCAAAACGAATAGAGTTCTTATTATTTCCATTGTATTTTCCGTCAAATTTTACAACAAAAACATGTTTTTAAAATATGGTACCTTTTAAATTATTATTCTTAAAATATTAATTTATGTAACGCGTAACGACCAAAAAACGGTTTTTTGCTAGTAAAACAAAATCTGTAACTTGTATCAAAAAAAGTCAAATGTAAAAGTTGTAGATAATTAAAAGATCTACAACTTTTGTTTAAACTAGTTTGTGACATAACCTCAAAATTTTAAATTAAATTGCAAAAAATGTTACAAATCATCTTTGTAACAATTATTTATTGAAAATTTGCATAAAAAAATGTATGGGTAGTTCGTTTTCAAACCGAATCCCTGACATGTTGAAAAACAAATCATGATTGAAAAAAAAATTATTATCAAGCGTTGGGAAAAAATCCATTCTGTGCGCCACGTAATTTCAACCTGTCTGTTGTATTAGCCACCACTGCTATGACAAACTTTGATAAATAATAATAGATGATAAAAAAATATCTTAGTAAATAAAAAAAATCACGTAATAAGAAATAAAGTAATACTTCTTAATATTTATTATGTACTTTATTGGAATAACCACATTTGTATAGCAAATTTGACAAAACTTGTATATCTTTTAATTATCTACAACTTTTACATTTAACTTTTTTTGATGCAAGTTACAGATTTTGTTTTATTAGCAAACAACCGTTTTTTGGTCCTTACGCGCTACATAAATTAATATTTTAAGAATAAAAATTGAAAAGGTACCATATTTTAAAAACATGTTTTTATCGTAAAATTTGACGGAGAATAAATGGGAATACTAAGAACTTGATTCGTTTTAGCGGCGTTTGTTAAAAATCGATTTAAACATTTAAACTGTTTGTAACAATATGAATATGTTAGAATTATGTAAGTATAAAAAATATTTTTTATCAAATTTCGGTCCTTCAGAGTGTGGTTGGTAAAAATTTTGTAGCTCTTACAGATTCGGAACTACGAATTTTGAAAATAAGTATGCAAGCCAAAAAACTCGCTTTTCTGAAATGTTCGATCACTTGTATTATCGAAAATATGCAAAAAAATAACAAATTCCTCGGACACGTATCTCTTTTTTTTCGACATAGAATCCGCAAAAAAAGTTTCAGCCAAATCGAAGAGGTTTCGATTAATTTTCATCAAAATCCTTTCGGTTTATTTCGGTTTATTCGGTTTATTTCGTTATACAACTATTCCATGTTGTATAAACTTCATACCGTACATTTACCGTACCGTACCGTACAAAGCATACTAGTTGGCTTTATTATAGACCCACTAATTAACAAAAGAGGCTGAATTGGTAATTTTTTATCGAAATACTTTTGTAACATCTCTTCATCATTTTGAACAGTTTCGCCTATAAAGACAAAACTGTTTTAAGAATATCGAACAGTGTATTTCTTATAAATTTTATGCTATAAAGTTTTGTTGCTTTGACGGAGTATCCTGTGCAGTAAATACATAGTTGATAGCAGAATATCATCTAAATAATATAAAACAGAAAAATATTATATTATTACAGAATCTAACATTGAATAGGTTTAATTGTTTTCACTCAAAAAATTACAAATGACATGTCCAAAAACAACGTTTTAGCTTATAGCCGGGTATTCAAATACATCAGAAACAGAAACAGAATTTCATACAAATTTGACAGCAAAAAATTCTGTTGCTGTAAAATTTGAATGGAATTCTGCTTCTGTTGATGTGATTTTCAAGTTTTTGGAGCCAAAAAACTAATTTAAAAAACTTACTTTCTGTCATATTCTCTGTATTGTGAAGTTCTTCAACCATCTCTCTTAACGTTTCATCTTTAATTTGTTCTTCAAAAATGGGCTGAGTTTTCTGAATAAATGGTTGGTAATTTACAACCAAAATCGCTGGCTTTTGGAAACATTGTTTTAAAATAAATGTCTATATCTGAAAATTTTAAAAGGAATATTATTATAATTAATTATGATTATTATATATATATATATATATATATATATATATATATATATATATATATATATATATATATATATATATATATATATATATATATATATATATATATATATATATATATATATATATATATATATATATATATATATATATATATATATATATATATATATATATATATATATATATATATATTATTATAATTATAATTAAAATGTTATTGAAATATACTAATATTGAATTATTAATTACCAGTTTATAACCAAGCGGTAATTTAAATTGCTTCCATTTGGTTAAAATTTCCAAAGTTGATTTTAATTTTGAAATGTCGCTGAGTCTCAGTTGTTTAGTCCTGTCCCATGCAGACTCAATTTTAGCCTAACTACTCTGTTCATCGAACAAAATTTCTACATGTTCTGTCTGATAAATCTGCTTCAGGAACTGAAAAACCAATTTTTTTACCACACCATAGACAGTACAAAAATTTACAAAATTTCATATACCAAACGTTATCGTTTAATAAAATAATCTTACTTTTTCAATTTTCTTAACACTTTTAACTTTTCACAAAACTTTTAAATATTTTTTAAAGTTGTTTATTCAGCGTCTGGATATAAACTGTGATTCTTACCAATATTTTATTAATCGTTATTAAAAATAATAACCTAAAGTAAGATTAATGTATACTATTATTGATTTAATAACCTACGTTTTGAAAGTAAAAACGTCGATGATTATTCTAATAACATGGTTATTAAAATTAACTACAAAAATAATAATTTATGTTTTTATTTTAATAGCTCTACGTTAATCACATGATTTTTTTTTGACTGTCCGAATTCATTATTTTAATAAAAATTGGTTATTAGTTTAATCAACCGTAGTGATTTTTTTAATAATATTGACCGTATTTTTATTTTGATAAACATTTTTATTAAAATAATAACAAAATGTATTAATCGAACGAATGTGGCAATTACTTTAATAAAAATCGTTATTAGATTGATAAAATAACTTATTACACATTTTTAAAACGGGCGGTTATTAAATTTACTAACAAAATTCTCTGAGTGTATCAAACATAAAACTTTTAAAAGCACAAGTATTTTATTTTTGCTTAGAAACTTATTTCAAAACTAACACGAAACATCAATACGTTGCCGAAAAAATTATAACAGATCATTATTTACATTAATTTAGTGAAAAGGTGATACACTCAGCAATCTACACAAAAACCACTACATTTAGCGTTTTGAGAAAATATTAAAAATCAAAGATGAAAACTTTTTCCAAAATTCTAAAAATATTGCAAAAGTTATGAGAAAATCAAAAATTGAAACTTCTTTAAAAAATCTTAAAATATTCCAAAAATTATAATAACATAAAAAATTTAATTTTTTTTCAAAATTCCTAAAAATATTCCAAAAATTCTTACAAAATCAAATATTGAAACTTTTTTCAATACTGCAAAAATTCTAAGTTCAAAAATTCAAACTTTTTCCAAAATTCTATAATATTGCAAAAATTATTAAATTTATTTTTTGGCACTTTTGGCTCAAGATTGTAAATTGTTATACTTAGACCTTTCAAACCGAAGTAAGTTTTTCAGACCAAAGTAATTGAAGAGTTCAAAAAATTTTATTTTCTCCATCTTTTTTTCAATATTACTTCGGTTATATTATATCGGTTTGAAAAACCTAAGTTTTGCGTTCACGAGTCAAAAGTGAAATTATTGCTCTCACTAGTTTTGGCATTTCTCGACGTTGTAGGTCATAAAGATTCTAAAAGTCCAAGCGGCACGTATATCCGCTAGAAATAGGTAGATTTCGAGATCAGACAGTTTTGTGTGCCAGTAGAATCTGATGTTTTAGATTAGTTTAAACAAAACAAACTAATTTCAAACAGATATCGAACAAATTTTAAAAAGAAGATTAGCTACCTACAAGCAAAATTATATCTATCCAATTTTGCAACAAACAAATATCAAATCTACCACAGAACATGTGTGTGATAATTTATGACACAAACCTACTCTATATCATATGTCGTGCAATTACTGCAAAATATCAAAATAGTTTATTTCTAAGAAAAAAAAATTAATTTCTTCTATTCAAATCTTTTATTTTTTGACTGTTATAAGGTTGACATTGACTGTTATAAGGTTTTTGGAAATTGTAGTTGGGGATTGTTGCAAAATTTTTTGTTGAAGCAAACAAGTCAAAAACCTCTAACTGCAGAGGTTTATATTTATAAGAAACGGATTAAAATGTTTCCATAGATTCTAAATTTATGAAGATTTTAAAAATATTAGTATCCAAACGGCCGTTATAACGGATTAAAAAAAACACTATTTTTTAAGTATAAAGCCTATAGTTCCTTAACCATGTGTCAGATTTTTCTGATTTACGAACTTGTCCAAGATATTAATAAAACACACATTTTTAAGAAAGGTTTTTTGATCTGGCTCTACAAATGCGACCATGAGAGCGCCGGTTGATTCAAACGCATTTTGTGTTTTACAAGCTTTTTTGTTGGAGCCGTTCACTCAGAAACCTCCAACTGTAGAGGTCTTTTTTTTGAAAGAAACTGATTTAAAAAGGTTTCAAAGATTCTAAATTTATGAAGTTTTTAAAAATATTAGAATCCAAACGGCCGTTATAACGGATCTAAAAAAGAGAGTTTTTTTCTAGTATAAAGCCTCTAGTTTCTTAACCATGTGTTGGATTGGGCTGATTTACGAACCTGTCCAAGATATTAACAAAACGCACATTTTTACAAAAGGTTTTTTGATCTGGCCTTATAAATGCGACCGTGAGAGTGCCTCTCTCTCTCTGGCGTTTACATCCCATGGAGGGATTTTGCCGTCTGTGCAATCAGCTTCCAATCGTCTCGTTCCATGACCAGTTGACCCCAGTTTCGACATCCTATATCACGAAGGTCTTGGATGATGTCATCACGCCAGCGTTGTCTAGGTCTTCCTCTTCGACGAACACCGCTGGTTGTTGTTGGGACGCTTTTTTAATCATTCTATCTAATGGTGCCCTTTCTACATGACCAAACCATCTAATCCGGTTAGATTTAATGAATCCGATTACATCGCAGCCTCCAAAAAGCTGTCTGATTTCATGATTCATTCGGATTCTATACTGATTTTCAGCAACTTTACATGGACCATAAATTGTTCGTATAACTTTCCTCTCGAATGTTGATAAAATTCTACAATCGGAGGAAGTCAGTGTCCAGCTTTCGCTTCCAAAGGTAAGCACAGGTCGAATTAATGCTTTGTAAAGTGTGAGTTTGCACGACTGCGAAAGATGTTTAGATCGCAAAAGTTTTGAGTATGCGTAGAAAACTCTGTATGCGGCTGAGACACGAGCTTTAATATCTGCCTGCATGTCATTTGACGATGTTATTACAGACCCGAGGTATTTGAAGTTTTCTACACGTTCCACTTCATAGTCGCCAGTATTCAGATTGCCGGGAGGTATATTCCTGGATGTTGTTAAAAGTTTAGTCTTGCCGGTGTTAATGCATAATCCAAGTCGTTTAGCATTTCTTTCAAGCTGAGAGAGACTATCCTTGATATCGCTTGTTCTACATCCGAGAAGCACAATATCATCTGCATAGCCAAGAATTTGACTAGATTTGTTAAATATACAGTTTTGTGTCTCAATGCGGCTTTTTCTTATCGCGTACTCAAGCGCCAAATTAAATAGTACGGGTGCGAGTGCATCACCTTGTCGAACACCTGATGTTATATCGAAAGGATCAGAAACTGACCCTTCGATTACTATTCTACAATTTGATCCCGATGTTGTGAGTTTGCACAGAGAAACAAGTTTCTTTGGAATACCAAGGCATATGAGTGCAGACCAGAGGTTGTCGCGGATGATGCTATTATATGCTTGCTTGAAATCAACGTAGAGCTGGTGAATGCTGATGTTGTACTCCCAACATTTTTCCAGAATCATCCTTAAGGTAAAACAAAGATCTGTGGTTGAACGGTTGGGACGAAAACCACACTGATAGTCGCCGATGATAGATTCGGCAAACGGGATGAGCCGAGCGAGTACGACATTAGCTAGTATTTTATATGCAGTGTTCAACAGTGCGATTCCACGATAATTTGCACACTTTAGGCGGTCACCTTTTTTATGTAGCGGAACAATGAGAGCTGTTTTCCATTCAGCAGGTAGTTCTTCTTGGTCCCAGATTGCAAGAATCAGATCATATATACGTGAGACCAGAGCTGCTCCTCCATTCTTAAGTAGTTATGCAGGGATTCCATCGATACCTGGTGATTTGCCATTTTTTAATTTTTTGATGGCAGCTTCCAATTCTTCTATTGTTGGGTAAGGGACAAAAATCTCCTCACTTGACGGAGCAATTGCTCGAATAGGATGAACTTCGTTCGTCCTATTCAGTAGGTCTTGAAAGTGGGATCGCCATACTTCCAGCACATCACGTTCACTTGTTGTAAGCTCGTTGTTTCCATTTTTGATGGCTGTAGATCTTGGGTGGAAATCTTTGGTCAGATTCCGCGCATTGGCAAAACACTCTTTCGAATTTCCATTAGCCGCATGTTGGTTGATGTTTTCGATGCAGCTCTTCATGTGTTCGCGTTTCTTTTTCCGTAGGAGTTTTGCTGAGGCTTTTCTGGCGCATAGATAATCAGTTTGGGAGCTTCGGGTGTTTCTTGTTAACCATTTTTCTCGCAGTTTTTGTTTGTGCTCAATGCTTTCGCGGCACTCGTCATCAAACCATTCGTTACGTGATTTCGGTGGTCGTCTTCCGATTGTAGTTTGTGCTGCGGATATGATGGTTGATTGAAGCGTTTGCCATTCTTCTTGTATGTTTAATGGCATCTCAGATGGGATGTCATGCTCTTCTATGTTTTGCGTTACAATTTCCTGATATCTATTCAGTGTTTCCAGGTGTTTAAATGCTTCGACATTCCAGCGCACGGTCTTTTTTGCTTGCCTATTAAATGTAGATGATAATTTGCACTTATACTTAAAGATGACAAGCATATGATCGGTGTCCATATCAGCACCTCTGTATGATCGAACGTCAGTTACACTTGTAGAGTGTCTCTTAGAAATCATGACGTGATCGATTTGATTTTCAGTTCTTCCATCATTTGATTTCCACGTTGCTTTGTGGATTCTCTTATGAGGAAAGAAAGTGCTAGAAATTACTAGATCATACATCATAGTCAGTTCAGCTGTGCGAAAGCCGTTATTGTTACTAGCATGATGCAAGCTGTTAGGGCCGACATGTGTTTTAAGTTCTGCACTTCTACCAATTTGCGCATTGAAGTCACCTACCACGATTTTTATATCGTGCCGCGGGATGTTATTGATGACTTCTTCGAGTTCTAGAAAGAACAGGTCTTTAATGTCATCTGCTTTGTCTTCAGTAGGTGCATGAACATTGATGATCGTTACATTAAATTTTTGCGTGCGGATTCTCATTGTGCATATCCGCATATTAATTGGGCGAAAGTCGATAACATGTTGATTCACGCGACGATGTGTGAGAAAGCCAACTCCAAATTCTCCTCCGTTTTCATGACCGCAATAGTAGAGAGTGTATCCCTTGGCTGTTTCGTGGATTCCACTCCCTGGCCATCTTAGTTCTTGTAACGCCACTATATCCAGTGCATAGCTATTGATTTGGTTTGTAAGTTTCAGTAGATCTCCTGGTCTTCTAAGGCTTAGCACGTTCCAGGTTCCCATTTTTAAATCGTAGTCCGGGTACAGTTTCCGAGGTCGTTCTAATAATGAATCCGAGATAATCCGAGGCCTGTGTACAGAATTCATGACAAGTAGTTTTTTACGGAAATGGGGTGTTAGCCCTTCGCCCAACCCAAATTTTCGTGAATGGGTTCGTTCTGCATCTTAAGGTCACCAGAAACAACCTTTTTACATGTTTATATAGCGAGCCGCTTGATCCAAGACAGAGTGAGAGTGCCGGTTGTTTCAAAAAAAAAATTTTTTTTGCGTACTTTTTTGTTGGAGCCGCTCACTCAGGAACCTCTAACTGCAGAGGTCTAGTTTTAAAACAAATTGATAAAAATGATTCCAAAAATTTTAAATTTGTTAAGTTTTTTGAAATATTAGTATCCAAACGGCCGTTATAACGGTTTTAAAAGCCTCTAGGTTCTTAACCACGTGTCGGATTTTGCTGATTCACGAACTTGTCCAAGATATTATTAAAACACACAAGTACAGAAAATTTTTTTGATCTACCTCAACAAATGCGACCGTGAGAGTGCCGGTCGTTTTCGTTATATCTCATATCGTTTATATATATATATATATATATATATATATATATATATATATATATATATATATATATATATATATATATATATATATATATATATATATATATATATATATATATATATATATATATATATATATATATATATATATATATATATATATATATAGATATATATATATATATATATATATATATATAAATTTTTTTTTTTTTTTGTTTTTTTGTCTCCGCTTATCATAAATAGTCGTTTGGCACAAAAATTTTTCCGAAATTCCGAGATGAAGCCCATTGCAATAGGTAGATTTTTATATGAAATCTACCTAAAAAAACAAAACAAATATGCATGTCTATCTGCCCGGCCGTCACAACCGTCGTTACAGAGAAAACCGTTGAAGCAATTTTAAAAATGTTTGTCAATGGTAAGAGCCGAAAGGACGATGGGTTCGAAATTCGCTAATTTTGTTATTTTGATAGCCGAAAGGACGATAACTGCACCGGAAGTGTGATAAAACAATTCACACTTACATATTTTTTGTCACATTTCCGGTACAGTTATCGTCCTTTCGGCTATCAAAATAACAAAAATTGCAAATTTTTTGCTTAAAGTGATGATAATAAGTAGTAACATTGAATGTGGAGAAATCCTGATGGTCGGCATTGCTATGTGAGACCAAAAGCTTGATTATTGGATTACAAATTTGTGAAAAAAATATTTTAAAGTGAATTAAAAGAACGATTTTCATTTTTCTACCCAATTTTCTTGAAAAAAATTAAATTAATTATTTGTATGACATGAAATGTCATTGAACATGAACATGAACATAGAATATGGTTGTTTCCAGTTTCAACTCTTCCAAACTTATAGGAACAGCTAGAAAATATCAAGTTGTTGCAGATCAAATGTCGTCTTTTAACAAAAAATCTAATTATTATGAAAATGTTTCTTGAGTAAGTTTTTGTGTGATTCCAAACTTTTGAATATCAGGAACAGTTGGAAAATAGGTTTTAATTTTTGATTTTGAAATAATTTTTGGAATAGTTTTAGAATTTCGAAAAGTTTAAATTTTTGATTTTATTATAATTTTTGGAATGTTTTTGGAATTGTGAAAAAGTTTGTTTATATGATTTTCTTATAATTCTTGCAATATATTTAGAATTTTATAAAAACTTTGAATTTTTAATTTTGTAATAATTTTTGCAATATATTTAGGATTTTGAAAAAAGTTTCAATTTTTGATTTTGTAATAGTTTTTTCTTGTACTTTAACAAAGAATTTTTTGTTTAATATTCAATCAAATACATCGCTGCCCAAAACAAAAAACAATGTCCTCATAAATTCAAAAAACTATATTGGGTTAAAAAAAAATGGAACAAAATAAAGCAAAAATGTCCAATGAAAACTGATTTATGATAAGTTTTAATTAAACTTTAGTATGTGATAACTTATAACTTGTTTATAATTTATTAAATGCCGTCACCTAACTCAAAATCTATGAATATCCTCTGCTATCACATTGATAATATTTTCTTACTTTGCATTCATAATAATTTAGTAAAGATCTAGCCTGAAAGCAAACATTTTGAAGATTGAAGAGCTTTAGACGTTAGAAAAAATGTTTACTAACGGTTCGTTTGTAAGTTAGTTTGAAGATCCACAATTTGTTATTATTTTTTTGTGAAAAACTTGAGCCTAACCAAGTTTTGTGATGTACTCTAGTCTAGCAAGGTAATAAAAATGTTTGAGAATATATCTCTAATAGTTTTTTCCGATTGATAATATAGAATAAGCATTTGCATTGCATACCAACCAAATAAGCATTTGGTTATTTTGAAGATGGGCACCACCACTTAAAACTAAAATATTTTTTTGTAACACATGCATAAAAAATATCCAATTTTGTACTAGAATAGAATAAAAGGAAAAACTACTTTTCCGCACATATGACCACAAAATATTTTGTAAGCCTGGACCGTAACGCCACTTGAATGTGAGATTTGTAGTTAATTCTATTCAATATATAATATTTTTATAGCACTAAAATATCAAAATAATAATTTAAAGTAAATTAATTATAAAGTAAAAACAACTTAAACACATTGCATCATTTGAATTACAAGCAAAAACAATTTATTTGGGTTTTCAAAGTTTACAATTTTGACAGCTTAGTTGGATTACTATGTTGTTTTTTATAGTCCCGGTAGTTGGATTCTTATGTTTATTTTTTACCGGTAGTTTTATTCTTATAAATTACAACTATTACAACGAAGATGGCGCACTTTAATAATTTAAAAATCTTAGATTTGTTTATAACTTTGTTAAATAAATAATTAAATTAACAATTATATAAATATTTATAAATTTTATGCACTTGTTACAAAAAATAGTGTGTATTACTAGTGCGAATGCGTTTTCCAAACGCGAGTTATTGCAAACTAACTCTTGTTTGGAAAACGCATTCGCACTAGTAATATAATCTACTATTTCTATACGCAAATTAATTTTTACGTGTTTTATCACAAAACTTTTACTATTTAGCATTTTCGAAACTTTATGTGAAATATACATACAAGACATTTTTCACCTTTTATTGTTACTGCTTAGCATTTATAAAATTTTCAAACAATATTGTCATTTTTCCTAGCTCACACTAAAAATTTAATTTCAGTAGTTTGCAGTTACGCGTAACGCATAACGTAAATGTGTTTAAAAATATATTAAGCCACTTTAAGATCGCCAATCTAGCATACAAACTAAGTAAATGAACATTTATAGGTTCCACAAGTTACATAATCAATTCAAAACGAAATATATTTTTTTAATAATTATATCAAATAATTTTGATTATTTATTTACTTTTGCTATACAATTTTACGAACGACATTAGCTATCTACATACCTTTTATGTCTAAGAAATTGAAGAATATAAATTAAAATGTTGACAATGTTTCTACCCATTCTCTTGGAATATGAGCACCCTAGTAAAAAAATTTAATAAGTCGAATTAATTCTACGAATTAATAATATCAATTTTGGTACTTACAACGGGTTGGAAACCATTTTCGTCAGCAAGATAGTCAACACGGTAAACATTTCCATCATCACCAACATATTCATAGAACCCATTAGTTTTAAGATGTCCGTAATCGTAGACACCATCAACGCCGGCTTGATAATTGTGTAAACGACCAGATTCTTGACCGATAATTTTGTTTTCGGTTTCATATGCGTAGTTGTATCCTTCTTGGTTAGATTCTTTAAGATGACGGAATATTTTCCATCCTCCCTCTTGATTGTAGTTGTATTGACGATCGTTTGGGTAGCCTACATATTCAACTTGCCTATCACATAAAAAAATTAAATGTTAAAATTAATCATTTGGAACAAATAAATGTTTACACTTACTGAGTTGGTCTTGGGATATATTGAATAACAGTTACTGGTGCGGCGGTAGTTGTTGGGGCTGGTGTTGTCGGTTTTGGTGTAGTTGTAGTAGTAGTGGTGGTGGTTGTAGGTGGTTTTGTAGCTAATGTTGTTGGTTTAACATAAACTGTAGTTGGTGCTGGTGTTGATTGAATGTAAATAACCTGTGGTTGTGGTTTTTCAACATGTTCTGGTTCGATATGAACGTATGGACGTCCATCATGGATGTATTTACCATTATCCCCAGTGTATTTGCCTAATCCGTCTGGTCGATATTTACCATCGTCATAGCCTCGGTATCGGCCGTCATTAACAACAATCCGACGAATCGGTAGGACTGTTGTTTGGGCGGCAACATATCCGATAAAAGCTAATACGACTAACTAAAATATAACACATTTTAGTGTAATATTGGTTTAATAAATTTTATAAACGTACCAATTTCATGTTAACAAATTATCCAAATTACACTTGACTAAATCAAAACGATTACTTAATTTGTAGTCTAAAGCTGCTCTCATTTGAGTATTTATACAAAATTTATTATATGAAAACTTGAAATTTTTGGTGGGGTAAAAGACATTAAAAGGATTGAAGATATATGGCTTTTAGTTTTTTGATAGTACAGCAAAAAAAGCTCTACTTAAATATCACAAGGCTCATTTATTATCAATTTTTGAGTTAACTCATTTATTATCAATTTTTGAGTGAACACAGGTAATAAACAAAAAACACTAAAAACTTCAAAAACTGATTTTGATCTTTAATTTAGACCTGACAAAGCCTATACGGCAATTTTTTTTATATATTGTTCCAACCTCTTTCCCATTTTTTATAATTAGACAATTAACTGTAACAAATTACGTGGAAACAGCTTCCGAAAGCTCAGTAATTTTTTATTATTTTTTTGGCAACAACAGCTTGCGTGGGATTTAGCATTTTTTATTATTTATAATAGGATAATCATAAGAAAAAAAATCAGAATAACATTTGAGATTCTTTGTTGCTATAATTGCCAAATGACAAACTCAACTAGTTTGTTGTGTAATGTTTCTTGCAGTAGTTTTGCTGAGCGAACCACTTTGTATTTCGTTTTGATCGACAAATCATTACAAGTTGACTTCATGACTTGTTTAGTTAAACCTTATGTTAAGTAGAACTTTGCTGCATTTCTTATGTTTATACCTTCGGTTTTACTTGGTTTTCCGCAGTGGTTTTATTTGCATATTATGTTCTAATAATCAGTTCTAATAAAGAAGTGAAGCTCGACAAATATTTTATGAAACTCGTTTTTTCACACCGTAGAATATTTTATAAAGTTGGTTATAAGATCAATCGTCTTCTACCATATGGTTTAATGAAACCTAGTTTTAGTTCTGTTTGGGAGTAATTCGCGCAGAATGAAAGAACGTATTTGTATAATTTCAAAACCTGTTACAGCATCGGTATATATATTCCGATAATAATAATGATTTGCTTTACCCTAGAAAGATACAATCTGGCCTTTGATAAGACTAGATCATAATTAATCCGCATTGGTTATTAGTTATTACTCATGGTAAAATGAAAATAAGGTATTCTCACTAGAGTGACAGCGATGCCATTTTGATTTTGATTGACGTCATTCAGAGCTTTATATAATACGTTTGTTGTTATTATCAATGAGAAAAGCTATTGTTTTTAAATTAAAAATATATTTAGTATGATTTATAAGTTAATATATTAGTTAATGAAATGATTGAAATTAATTCATTCATTAATTAATGAACTTTAGTATTTGTTTTACTATTAAAACATATACAAATTAAATGCCGAACTACGTTAAAACCAAAAGTTTTCAACAAATGTGAAAAATCATACTCAAAACATAAGGTTTTTTAATTTCCAGAAAAATAAATCAATTTGTAGTGGGTAGAATCATGTGGAAAAACAAAATGTTCGTATTTATTATAAGATAGTTTGTTCCTTACACTTCACTGAAAATGATTGGACTTTAAAAGACAAACTTTTAAATACTCTAATGAGTAAAAGATCGTTGAATTGATCGTTGAAAGAGGAACCTTATCTTAGAACATACAAGGAA
Organism: Diogma glabrata; assembly: GCA_963693315.1. Lineage (NCBI taxonomy): Eukaryota > Metazoa > Arthropoda > Insecta > Diptera > Cylindrotomidae > Diogma > Diogma glabrata. Next base: position 108,076 of record CAVNZG010000218.1, read on the forward strand.
GTGGTTACTTCCAATAATTGCACATATAAAGGAACGGTTTAAAATCGGTTTAAAAACATAAGTCTGCTTATGAATCGATCGATGCGAAAAGAAAGTACTGGCAATTCTCAAATTATTTGATAATGCAAACTCAGTCATTCTCTCACCATTATCATTGTTGGTGTTGATTTCATAGCCTCCTCCAGTGCTGTGTAGAAAATTTTGACGGTCTTAGCTTCAGTAGGTGCATGCAAGGTAATAAGAGAAATATTGTTTTATGTACCGCGTACAGCTAAGTAGCAAATCCTCTCATTGACCAGGATGCATTTCAACACGGCTTCTTGTATGCGTGCACCAACAAGGAAACCAGTACTAAATTCATTTCGAGAAGAATGACCACTACTGCATAAAGAGTGGCTATTCGAGTTTTGTTTTCCGATTATTGGTTGTCTAATTTCTTGCAGAGAAATGATATCCATCCTATGCCTCTCAGTCTCTGTTTCTAGGCTTATTAAAGCATCATGAGCGATCAGGCTGCACACGTTTCACGTTCCGATTCGGTAGTTTGGTTCTTTCTCACGTCCAGGTAAAACTTCTGTTGTTTTGTTAGTGTCTGGTATTCTTTTTTTGGTTATCAAATTTAACAAAGCTTTTTTTCGGAGTGATGGTATTAACCTCAGTCCCAACCCAAACTTTGGTTAATGGTTATGTTATGATGTTAAGGTTATAAGAAGTTTTAAGGCGCCAATTCGCGGTGATGTAGCGTAATAGACTAAGCAGTTTTTCTCTGCTTGTCTCCGATACACCAACCTAATTCTGTCTGCATTACCCCTGCAGCATGGCGTGGACATCGAATTTCCTACCCTGCAAAATGTTCTTTAGAGTTAGAAAACTTAATAAACAAATTGTTAATGAAGAAAATTATGTTTTCTCTAATTTTCAAATTAAAACATTTTTTGTTTCTTTATATTTACGCCGGATGACGTCACACAAAATTTTCGATTAGCTGTCAAGAATACCTTATATTCGTTATACCATGGTTATTACTCATATATTTGTTATTTCAAAAACTGGTGTTGTTAAATTGCAACACTTGTCAAAAACATCCGGAAATAATTCATTACTTTTTGGATAAGTAATAGAAATAAAACTATATAATATGTATAGCATTTGAGTTCTCTAAAAGTTATAAATTATAAAAGTTTTCTTCCTAAACATATTAAATTATAGCGGCGTAATGGATTGTTGTACGAAGATAAAATAAAAAACGGTAATTTAAAAGTGAAAAATATAAAAATAAAAAACAGTTTTTATCTCTCAATAAAATAATACAGATACTGAAGCGCATAAATAACTGATTGAATTGAATTTGTGAGTTGTGTATTGATTATGATTTGTCACAAAAATTACATGATAAAGTAGAAGTTGTGGAAACTATTATCGTTGGAGTAATTAGTTACAGATATGAATTGTTTTAGAGCTATAAATAGAACAAGAGCCCGCGACGGCCAGACCTTCGTTATTTTATAAAAGCTGAAAGTTTTTCTGCGCATACCCCCTACTCATGTAGGAACGATTAGCGACATATGAAGTTTAGATCATGGTGGCTTTGGCAGGGAGCAGGTAACACAGGGGCCTCCAAAGTTTTGTGAAAGTATTAAAGGTAATTTTTTTATATATTCTTCGGGGTAGTATTAAAGGTCACGTCACCCATTGCCAGACACTTGCTATCGTTGTTACCCCCTGCCAGACACCCTTAAACTTTAACAAATTGATAATCGTTCCTACCTGAGTATGCGCAGAGAAACTTTCAGCTTTTATAAAATTACGAAGGTCTTGCCGTCGCGGGCTCTTAGTCTAAAAGTGATATTCTCTTTTCTTTAATGTTGTTGTTGTTTGTTGTTGTAGCGACGGTTTGGGTGCTAATCCTCCGGCTCCATGTCCAGGTTCAGGAACTCCGCTACTGCTTTTGGGCAGTACCATAAATCTTCCTTCGTCAGGTTAGTTGCATTTTAGGACATCTGAATAGGTGGTCTACATCATGCGGCGTGACCTCACATGCGGAACACTTGTCAACAATTTCAAGATCAATTCTACACATGTAGTTGTTTAGGATGCGAGACCAACCGGATCTTAGTTGAGCTGGGATAGATCTGGTGCTACGGGACAATTGAGCCTCTTCAGCAGCGACTTTTGGTGGCTTTTTATTTAGAACTCTATTTGGCGCGTAGTTCCTTAGAACGTACTCAACAGCTTTTGTATGAAGTGATTTTAAGCTTGTTCTGTAAGTAACCTCATCGATGTTACCTGTTACTTGATGGTCTCTCACCTCATGCTGAAAGCAGCTTGCTGTATTCCTTATGTCTCTTGGTGGTTCAATTTTCGATATCGTATCATTACAGGGATGCCGCTCTTTATGACAGGCCAATATATATTGTTTAGCTAGCATCTCATTATGTTCACGGACTAGAAGTATGTTACATTCCTCGTGCAGGTGATCTCGATGGGACATCAGATGACATCCGGTCGCAGTTCGCAGCGTTTTGTGTTGTTTGTAGCTTCTTCCAGTGCGTGTCCGCAACTTGGGGTGTCCATATGGGTGCAGCATAGTTTATAATAGGCCGACCTATGTTTTTATACGTTGTAATTATTTTATTTTTATCCTTGCCCCATGAACTACCCGCAAGTGCTTTCAATGCATTATTCCTGTTCTTAAGTCTAGAGTTCACTTGTTGTGCATGAGCATTAAATTTAAGCAGTGGGTCGAATTTTGCCCCCAACAATCTCGGATTTTTTACTGTAGGAATAAGTATATTGTCAATGCAGATGCTTAGTGTTGTGTTTACCTCCTTCGTCCATATGGTGAATACTGTAGAAGTGGATTTTTCTGTGGAAAGTTTCAATTTCCTTGTTTTGAACCACTCATTGAGGATGTTAAGGTAGGGGTTTAGGATGTTGGTGAGTTGTTCTAGGTTGTTACCTGTTGCAAGCACTGTGCAATCGTCTGTATATGACGTGATGGCTATTCCTTCCGGTGGGGCAGGTAAGCTGCTTAAGTAGAGATTAAACAATGAAGGTGATAGAACTCCGCCTTGTGGAACTCTTTGTCGTAGTACTCTCATCTTGGACTTACAGTTCCGAAACTCGACATATGTTTGGCGACCTCTAAGATAGTTGCACAGCCAGCGCTTTATGAGACCCGACAAATTGGTCTTTAGGATGTCATCTAGTAGTGCGGCGTGCGACACTGTGTGGAACGCTTTTGATAGGTCGAGTGCAACTAAGATTGTTCTAGCACCGGGTTGTTTTTGGTTCAGACCATCACTGAACTGATTTTGTATTCTGTGGAGAGCGGTGGTTGTTCTATGTGATGTCCTAAAGCCATGTTGGTGTGCCGCCAAATTGAAGGATCCGGTTAGCCGAGGTAATAGAAGCGCTTCAATCAGTTTTGCGACCGACGAGAGGATGGAGATCGGTCTGTAGGATTCTCCCTTTTCTTCAGGTCTCTTCAGGTTTTCTTCTTCTCCCTCTTCTTCCCGGCTTCAAGATGGGGCTTATTCTTGCCGTTTTCCAGATATTTGGTATTTGTAGCGTATTTAGCGATGTGTTGAGTGTGGTAGTGAGATAATTCAGTCCTTTGGGTCCAATACGTTTCAGCATGATGGCTGAGATGCCGTCGGGTCCAATAGCTTTTGATGGCTTAATCTTTTTTATGGCATTCTCAACCTCTTCTTCCGAAAATTTGATTTTCTCTAAATGTTCAGTATAGAGTTTACGCAGATGTCTCAATACTGGCCTAGATTGCTTGTCATGTTTACGTGGCTTTTCTGTAAACTGTATATTGAATTTTGTTGCGCATTTTCTGTGGTTTTCAGTTGGGATATCATCGAAGGAGATCATGCAATTGTTACCTGGCTGTCGAGGATGGGTTAAGACTTTTATGACCTTCCAGAGACTTTTACTTGTGCCAAAGTTTGAATCGCTCACTAGTTTTCTCCATTTATCACGTTTGCGTTCTGCAACTAACTTATTGATTTCCTTATTAAGGTCTGGAATTCTAGTATCAGCTGGATCTGCTATGCGGATGTCGTCTCTTTGGATGGAGAGTACACAAGCTTCCTGTGGGAAGTTTGGTTTCACCTTTTGTATTCTGCCTTATGGAATGTAGCGAGATCTGGCTGTATTAAAAATGTTTCTAAAATTTCTTTCCCCAGAGAGGGCGTCAAGTGGTAAAAATTGTTTACTGAATTCCATTTCAGTAAAATTAGTAAAATTTTCCCAGTCTGCTTTGTCAAAATTAGTATAGGTCTTCTTCTCAGATTTTATTATGTTGATGGAACGGCGTAAGTTGATTATGATCGGCACGTGGTCTGATCCAAATGAAATATCAGTTCTCCATTCTGCAATTGGCATTAGTGACATGCTGGCAAGAGAAACATCTGGAGAAGAATACGTGTTATTTGTAACCCTTGTTCGATGTGGTTCGTTGAGGACTCCAAAATTGGAGCCGTCAATTTGATCAGCAATGTTTTCACCTCTTGAATCGGGGTTTAGGTGCGAGTGCCATAGATCATGATGAGCATTCACATCGCCGAGAATCAGACAGTCTTTTGTATAAAATAAATGTTCTATGGACGGTTCATAACCGGTATCATAGCTGCTTACTGGTGGAATATATATATATATATATATATATATATATATATATATATATATATATATATATATATATATATATATATATATATATATATATATATATATATATATATATATATATATATATATATATATATATATATATATATATATATATATTGACTAGAGTTATCTCCGTGTTGCCGGATTTTATTATAATACCCAGTTGTTTTAGGTGTGTATCAGTTCCCGGTACTGTAGGTAATATGGCTGTTAGATAACGGTTTGTGAATGATAAAGGCAAGGCCACCATCTTTGTCCTTCCCTCTATCCAGCCTTATAATTTTGTAATCAAAGTAATTACACTGAAAGAAAAGATTGCTCAATTCAAGTATAATAGGTATAAGATTATGCATAATAGTTGCTTAAATGTGTGCTAAGCATAACTATTCTCAACTTATTCTCATTTGAAGAATAAGGCGCTAATAATTTGTTAATTTTTAAAATTCTAAAATTGAGAATATACAACATGATTCAAGTACATACAGTTGCTTGTTTAAAGTATATTATTCTCAATATAATAAATCTTTGATTTATAAAATCATAAACCGTTTCCAAAATTATACTCCCTTTGAGAATATATTTAATATTTTTAAGAATACTTGATTCAATGTGAATTAAAAACTATTAATCTTTTTTGAGTTTTAAACTCATTTTGAGAAAAAGTATACTAAGCACGAGAATATCCTTCGATGATTTGTTAGATTTTGACTAAATTAAATTCATTTTGAGAATATCTTATCTATTTTCAAAAATAAAATATTGCAAAATATTCTTAAAACAAGTACACTAATTCTCAAGTAGAACCATTTATTGATCAGCTGGCGCAAGATTTAAGTGAAAAATGCATTGGTTGAGAAAACGTGCAACGATCTTTAGTGATCTTTGAATATGAATTGATACTATTATGCTTAAATTGAGATAATAATGCTTGATATGTTCTTCTTGTTGTATTAGTAATCAAATTTATATATTTTAAAGAATGCAGTTCTTTTTGATAAGGATTTGGTATTATTTTCAAATGCAATCAAAATCAAATAAGAAATTAAAACACATAATTTTATTTAATATTATTTTACACTTTATTCACAAATATTGTTTTTTTACTATATATGAAGAAATTACATTCATTGGTAAATATTTTATATTTGAATTAACTAACTAATTTTTGTCTATTTATAAATACACAAACCAAAGAATATGTCGTTCAAATAAATTAATAGGTAAAACTAACCAAATAAACTTGAAGCGAAAAAACTTTACTTTAACTTAATTTAAACAATTTAAACAATTTAAAATGCATCCCTAACATTTAAATTATTCCATTTTTGAATATTTAAATTGAATTTAAATAAAAATTAAAACAATTTAAAAATTATAGATTATTAGAATGAAAAATTATAGAGCACAAGTATATAAAAAAAGCTAAATTATAAATAATATTATCAAATTTACCATATTTCCAATTCTGTTGATCTTGTTTATTTTAGTTTCGATGCAATTAAATTGTGGCTGCTAGTTTCTAAGATGCATGATGAAATCGATTTTTATCAGGAGGTTGCCAGTTACGATTTTGTCCTCAGTAGCCCTAAATAGCAGTGTAATTGCGTTGTGCAATGATTTAAGCACTTGTATGTTTTTAATCTAGAAAATAAGAAAATGTTTTTGCATTAATATAATGTTATTTATCTAAAATAAATATTCGTAAATCGTACCTAATCAATATATCCGGTGTTTTCTTTGAAAGATATTTTAGCATTCAGATGTTTAACATGATTTTATAAAACTTGATTGGTAACCTCCGATTAGCATAAAAAAACAAATTGTTTAACTCGCTTAGAAATGCTGGCACTTTACATCATATAATCAACCTACAATAAATACAAATTTTTATAAAAACTCAATCACGTGTTTTAAAATAAAAACAATTTTAAGGAAACAGTTACAATAAAGCATAACATAAACACTTGCGTTTAGCTAAATAAAATTCCTGTCAAGGTACTACAAATAATATGTTTGAAATAGAAAAAATAAATTTAAATATATTAATATTAAGATTATTAGCCAGTGTTAATTTCATGATGTTTCCCAACTAGGCGACCGAGGCGAAAACCAAATCAATTCCTTTTAATTGTTGACTAGGAATAAAACATCGTGTAAATGATAATACCATTTTTCATATAAAATCAAAAATCTTTTCAATTTATTTATACTAATTTAAACAAAAAAAAACTTAGAAAAACAATTAAGAAAGCACCATTTATGCACACTTTAGTGAGGTTTTCCCTGAGTGCTACGTTTGAAAAAATTTACAACTAACACTGATTAATTAATATCACAATGTAAAGGTAAAATAAGTTAATGAAATATAATACTAATCATGACACTATTTACATACCGTAAATTAAACACACAACATATTTCCTCCATATTTTGCACAATAAATAAACACTTTTAAGTACACAGTTTATATCACGTTTCGATATCTTAAAATTTAAACTCAAACTAAATCAGAATAACGTTAATAATAATACTTTCAATAGCATTTGTAACTAAAATTTTGTATGGTCCTATTACTCCTGTTAACAATATTATTCTCAAAATAAGCAAGAAAAAATCGTATCAAATAAGTATTATTTTCTCAATTTAAGTAAATCAGTCAAAAAGGTGAATGAATCATAAATTTTATTCTCATATTGATCTCAATATACACGAATCAAGAACCATTTTACACAATGAATTGCTTATATGAAAAAAAACTATTCAGGAATTATGAATTTCAATTTTTACGGAATAGGATTTTTAAAAAACAGTTGTTTGCTGTTTTAAAATTTTGAAAAAACAGCTGTTTTTCATGTTTTATGAAAGTTTATGGTTAAATTTTAATATAAATTTTATTTTTTATAATGATATGTTCAAAGTAAAAGGGCTGATAATGACGTAGTAGAAAGGTGTAAATTTTTTTTTGTACAGAAGGTGGCATACACTCTAAATACTTTTCGCACATCCACAGAATCAAAGAATATTCATAGAATCAAAAATCTTCTATAAATTTTCTCTATGTTTGTCTGTAGTTTAGAGATAGAAAATAGAGAAAATTTAGCCTTTATTAACTTGAAATTGTCTTATCTAGGAAAGTATTAGTGATTCATTTTTCTGAAGCAATACATTAAGTTCACTTTGTACAGTTAAAATTCACTTGTTGTTTTAATAATTTCCACATCATTTACACTAAAAAGAGATGCCACCATACCTGCAAAAACTATTGTAGCTCTGCATAGCGTAATCGTAGAGTTTTTATATAGGGCTGCGTAATAAAATATTGACCTTTGTTCATCAATTAGACGTTCATCAATTCGAATCTTCAAATTATCTATCAACTTCTTATTATAATTTCACTAATCCATTAAAGAGAATGAATTTTAATATTGTGTTAGTGCTCATCAGTGTTGAATCTTATCTACTAAGATCCTCAACAGCTAGTTTTAAGCTTCTAGTAAACAGCTTCTTTAGTAAATCTTTTCACGCATCTACGTTTTCGACCAAATCTAAATATGTCTTAAACTTCAATAAAGTTTTTATCAATTGCCCTTTGTTAGGATTGGGTTCTAGCGAGTCTTTGAATAAAAAACATGATTTCAAATACTTGACACTTTTTGACAGTTTCATGTATTTGATTAACTTGTAGGTATTTTGATATAAATCATGGTGGTCGATGTTTTCTTCATTCTCACTATAGATTACTTCAACATCTTCTCCTTTCCAGATGCGCCTAAAACCTTCAGTATCAGATTTTATTTTACAGAGTGTGTAACATACTCCAAGATGTAGGCCATGATTTAGGTAAAATATGACCAATCGCTTCGATTTCTCAATATACTTTTTAGCTGAAGCTCCATCTTGTGTAGACGCAACCAAATCGATATTCGAATACAGCTAAGCTGTTGTTTTATTATTTCAATCATATCGAGAGTACTAATAAATTGAAAATTCGAATGAATCTCGTTTTATACGTGATACTTTCAGTTTGATCATTAAGGTTAACTCATTAAGGTTAAGGTAATCTCATCGACAGTAACTACAGTAAACGACATCAACTCATCGATGCTAAACTTGGCAACTTTCAATTTAATTGTGCTCATAATTTTTTCTCCTTTTTATCAAAACCTTCGTGCAAAAGTTCAATTAAAGAGCTTTTATTATAGCGGGCAGTTTAAATCCATCCAATTTCTGAAAATGGTTGATGTTTAACTTTTTGATATTATTGTATTTTTCATTTTAACAGAGATGACAAAGAGAACAAATATAAAACTGTAGCGTTTTGTTTAATATAAAATTGCTTGGTTAAAACAGGCTTTCAAATAAATTTTAATCGTTACGACGAACGCATGGAAGAAAATGAGATTTTCAATTTTTTTTTGCGAGAATTCAAGTTCAAATTCCAAAACAGTCAAAACAGCATTTTAAAAACAGCTGTTTCCCAAAAATTCGTAATATGTAATAAATTTGTCTAAATTAGAGAAAATAATTCTGTCAAAACAAACAAAATTTATCAATATCGGTTCAAGAAATCAGTTTTCTACATTTGATACTAAATTTTTTACTCGGATTGAGAATAAATATAGCGGAAAAAAACATCAAAAATGTAAATAAAGCAGTTTTTTAGAGAGGTTATGTACACAACGTAAACAAAAAAAAAGAAATGATATCTTATCACACGCACATTTCAGCGGTAAGAAAGTCAAAGGAACCAAATCAGGAGTTTGTTTTTAGGGTTTAACACACAACGTAAAAGTACTAAACCAAAGATATGATACATTTTGATAAGCAAATTGGATACTGCGACAATAAAAACATTTCATGTAACTATTCAAGCTAAAATTTTCAATAAACATACCAAGCTACAAAAATGCATGTACATTTTTGAGCTAAAACTTAAAAATAAAAATATATAAATAAATAGTCCCGATGGTCGACACAATTAAGTTTATAAAGTATAAATTTATTTTTCATCGAATTCCAAATGTACAATGCATTATTTGAAAGTTAATCTGAAACGAGAGAAGTTAAAGCCAAACGCGAAAACTCTTTGAAGTGTAAGCGATCTCTTGTCATTAAACGCCCAAAGTTAGGGCTTTCAAAAATAAGATACTGTCTGCCTTCAAAGAGTTTTCGCGTTTTTAAGATATCATTTCTTTTTGTTTGTTTTGTTTTCGTACATTGTGTATTAAACATCTTTAAATAACTGCTGAATTTACATTTTTGATGTTTTTCCGTTGATATCATTTCTTTTTGTTTGTCTATATAAAAAAAATATAACATCAGTATCCAATTTTTAATCCATTACTAATCCCTATTCAATTATTATACAATCCATATCCATTCCATATCTAATCCATATCCAATCCATATCCAATCTATATCCAATCCACATCCAATCCATATCCAATCCATACTCAATTCATATTCGATCCATATCCAATCCATATCCAATTCATACCCAATCTATATCCAATCCATATCTAATCCATATCCAATACATATCCAATCTATATCCAATCCATATCCGTCCCATATTCAATCCATATCTAATCCATATCCAATCCATATCCAATCCATATCCAATCCATATCCAATACATATCCAATCCATATCCAATCTATACTTAATTCATATCCAAACCATATCCAATCCATATCAAATTCATACCCAATCCATAGCCAATCCTTATCCAATCCATATCCAATCCATATCCAAGCCATATCCAATCCATATCCAATCCATATCCAATCCATATTCAATCCATATCCAATCCATATCCAATCCATATCCAATCCATATCTAATCCATATCCAATCCATATCCAATCCATATTCAATCCATATCTAATCCATATCCAATCCATATCCAATCTATATCCAATTCATATACAATCCCATATTCAACCCAAATCAAATCAATATCCAATCTATATTTAATATATATCCAATCCATATCCAATTCATGGAGGGATCAGTTTTTATTGTTTTGAAATTTTTTTTTATTTTTGATCTACGGGTGTGACAACCCCGCGTACTCCAGTTCCTGCTATTGACACACGAGTTAACGTGAGATATCACATACCACTGGCAATAGCAGTTAGATATCACTAGCCAAGGTGACATCTTAGGGGTGGTGGCGGATGAACTGTATTCAGTCAACGGTAGCACTCTCAATCTTAGCTGTGAAATAATCCTTGATGATGAGACGCTATTGCTTCCTTGAAGAAACGAGCCTTCATATAATTATGTGTGGGCTTTAATCTTTAAGAAAGACGATGCGTCACAGGATCAAGGAATATGCAACAAGCTGGATTATTGGCAACTACATTTTTGTTTTGTTTTTAGCAAATTTTTGTAAAAATCCATATCCATATCCATATCCATATCCATATCCATATCCATATCCATATCCATATCCATATCCATATCCATATCCATATCCATATCCATATCTATATCCATATCCATATCCATATCCATATCCATATCCATATCCATATCCATATCCATATCCATATCCATATCCATATCCATATCCATATCCATATCCATATCCATATCCATATCCATATCCATATCCATATCCATATCCATATCCATATCCATATCCATATCCATATCCATATCCATATCCATATCCATATCCATATCCATATCCATATCCATATCCATATCCATATCCATATCCATATCCATATCCATATCCATATCCATATCCATATTCATATCCATATCCATATCCATATCCATATCCATATCCATATCCATATCCAAATCCATATCCATATCCATATCCATATCCATATCCATATCCATATCCATATCCATATCCATATCCATATCCATATCCATATCCATATCCATATCCATATCCATATCCATATCCATATCCATATCCATATCCATATCCATATCCATATCCATATCCATATCCATATCCATATCCATATCCATATCCATATCCATATCCATATCCATATCCATATCCATATCCATATCCATATCCATATCCATATCCATATCCATATCCATATCCATATCCATATCCATATCCATATCCATATCCATATCCATATCCATATCCATATCCATATCCATATCCATATCCATATCCATATCCATATCCATATCCATATCCATATCCATATCCATATCCATATCCATATCCATATCCATATCCATATCCATATCCATATCCATATCCATATCCATATCCATATCCATATCCATATCCATATCCATATCCATATCCATATCCATATCCATATCCATATCCATATCCATATCCATATCCATATCCATATCCATATCCATATCCATATCCATATCCATATCCATATCCATATCCATATCCATATCCATATCCATATCCATATCCATATCCATATCCATATCCATATCCATATCCATATCCATATCCATATCCATATCCATATCCATATCCATATCCATATCCATATCCATATCCATATCCATATCCATATCCATATCCATATCCATATCCATATCCATATCCATATCCATATCCATATCCATATCCATATCCATATCCATATCCATATCCATATCCATATCCATATCCATATCCATATCCATATCCATATCCATATCCATATCCATATCCATATCCATATCCATATCCATATCCATATCCATATCCATATCCATATCCATATCCATATCCATATCCATATCCATATCCATATCCATATCCATATCCATATCCATATCCATATCCATATCCATATCTACATCCATATCCATATCCATATCCATATCCATATCCATATCCATATCCATATCCATATCCATATCCATATCCATATCCATATCCATATCCATATCCATATCCATATCCATATCCATATCCATATCCATATCCATATCCATATCCATATCCATATCCATATCCATATCCATATCCATATCCATATCCATATCCATATCCATATCCATATCCATATCCATATCCATATCCATATCCATATCCATATCCATATCCATATCCATATCCATATCCATATCCATATCCATATCCATATCCATATCCATATCCATATCCATATCCATATCCATATCCATATCCATATCCATATCCATATCCATATCCATATCCATATCCATATCCATATCCATATCCATATCCATATCCATATCCATATCCATATCCATATCCATATCCATATCCATATCCATATCCATATCCATATCCATATCCATATCCATATCCATATCCATATCCATATCCATATCCATATCCATATCCATATCCATATCCATATCCATATCCATATCCATATCCATATCCATATCCATATCCATATCCATATCCATATCCATATCCATATCCATATCCATATCCATATCCATATCCATATCCATATCCATATCCATATCCATATCCATATCCATATCCATATCCATATCCATATCCATATCCATATCCATATCCATATCCATATCCATATCCATATCCATATCCATATCCATATCCATATCCATATCCATATCCATATCCATATCCATATCCATATCCATATCCATATCCATATCCATATCCATATCCATATCCATATCCATATCCATATCCATATCCATATCCATATCCATATCCATATCCATATCCATATCCATATCCATATCCATATCCATATCCATATCCATATCCATATCCATATCCATATCCATATCCATATCCATATCCATATCCATATCCATATCCATATCCATATCCATATCCATATCCATATCCATATCCATATCCATATCCATATCCATATCCATATCCATATCCATATCCATATCCATATCTATATCCATATCCATATCCATATCCATATCCATATCCATATCCATATCCATATCCATATCCATATCCATATCCATATCCATATCCATATCCATATCCATATCCATATCCATATCCATATCCATATCCATATCCATATCCATATCCATATCCATATCCATATCCATATCCATATCCATATCCATATCCATATCCATATCCATATCCATATCCAGCCCAAGTTAACAAATCATCTTAAAATTAACAATAACATATTTATGATACTACCAGTGTAAACTACTGTAGAGTTTTTAAAAGTGATATTACATCTTTTTGATTAGTAGCCCGAATAATTGCTGTACCAGCAACAATCATATTTGCTCCAGCTTTAGCACTCTCATTAATTGTTTCTGCCCCAACTCCTCCATCAACCTCTATATCTGATGTTGGGGTAATTTTCACGTGGCCATTCCACTTTTGGCATTAAATCACTCATAAATTTTGACCACCAAAACAAGGTTCAACGGTCATAATTAAAATCATATCAGCTAAGGGAATGTACTCTTTCACAAGCTCAACCGGAGTGCATGGTTTAAAAGCTAAAACCTTCATTCCAGCGTCTTTAACTTTCCTTGAAACTTCTGCAACAATTGTTTGAACCGGTTCAACATGAAAAGTATATTGATCAACACCAGCATCGGCCATTGGTTCTATCCACTGATCTGGATTCGATACCATCATATGAGTTTCACTCATAAATTTTTGACCACCAAAACCGGGTTCAATGGTCATAAGTAAAATCATATCAGCTAAGGGAATGTACTCTTTCACAAGCTCAGCCGGAGTGTCTGGTTTTAAAGCTAAATAAAACATAATTCCATAATTCCTAAATAAAACATAAAAACATAGTTGATACTATATAACAATTATTAATCAAATAAGTTTAATAATTAATAATTATTAATCATTTAAGTTTAACTTAACTTTTTCTTTTCATTTAACTGTAGTAATTTAAGATAATAACTATATTAAAAATAACAAAAGCAACCTTGATTTGGAAGAAATAATATTTATTGAATGTTTTCAAAATACAAAGTATCTGTCAAAATTTTCAAATAGGAAAGTAGGTAAGGTAGTTTAAGTAAGGTAGGAATATAAAATGTATTTCGAAAAAAGGAAATCAATGCCATCTCTATTAAAAATTACCGTCGTAGTTACGACGAATTTTTAAGTGAAAATAAAATTTCATTCCATAAATATTAAATTATTTCTGTTTTTCGTTGTTTTTTAGTTTTAAAATATGTTACAATTTCAGATTTAAAGAATATTTATATGCTTTGAGCCATATAATGACTATACTATTTAATCTGGATTCGGATTCCTTTACTAAAGATTGCATTTAATTCCTTTATACGATAAATTTTCGGCCTGAGAAAATTTGATCATGTCTGTGAATACTCAACATCAATCCTTGGTTGAAGTTTGAAACAATTTTTTGACTTTATAATTGCCGTTTTTATTTTTAAGTTAATTCAGCTTAAAATGCCAAGTTGCCTATATAGTAAATTGGATTTTTCTAGATCGGTCCGCACTGGTCATTTACTTGTGCTATACAACAATTGGAAACAGTTCCACGGATCCGTTTTAGTGTATGGTATCTCTAAAGTTTAGAATAAACTTCCTATCGCCATTCGTGAACTGGGTTTCCTTAACTAAATTCAAGAAAGAAACTTTTATTTTTATTAAGGAAAACTTTTGATTTCGAGTATTTTTAACCTTTTGTTTCTTTTATTTCTTGACTAATTTTATTACATGATGAAAGCGTTTTCTTTTTTAATTGTAAATATTGTATGATTTTAAAGGTGGGGATTTTGTAAATATTGGTTGTCATTCTGAGCAGACGCAATGATTTGTATAAATTAAGTCTGTAAATTGGTGTAAATAAATAAATAAATAAATATAATAAATATAACAATACATTGTTTTTATTCAGACCTTTGATAATGTTGTCTTGTAGATATAATCGCCATATAATCACCTAACTTTCCAAATTACAGTATTGAAAATACAAATCAGCTGCTCACAGCTGTCAAACTTTTGAAGTAGGAAAGTAGGTAAAGTAGTTGCGGAAAGAAGTATTGATTGAATGTATATATTTAAAAAAAGGAAGTGCATGCCATCTCTACTAAAACGTATGCTAACTACGCCGAATTTTTAGTGAAAATTAAGTGAAAGTTAAGTGAAAATAAAAACTCATTCCATAAATATTAAATTATTTCTATTTTTCGTTTTTTTTTCAGCTTTTTAGTTTTAAAATATGTTACCATTTCAGATTTAAAGAATATTTATACACTGAAAAAAAAATTGAAGTTCATGACAACCTCATCTCGAAGTTGGCAGTTGATTATTCATGCAAAGAAAAATTATTTGCAAACAATTTCACTGTGATTGGGACAACTACACGATAACATTTTCCTAACAACAGAATGAGGTTTATTTAGAATATAAAGTGTTATATCCAATATAACAGTAGTTGAATAAAGATAATAACTATTTCCCTGAAAAAATTTTCTTTTGCGTTACATCATGAATTTTTCATTTTAAAGTTTAAGTATTTGAGATTAATTGAACTATATTTTATTTTCACATAAATATTTCGTGTGATTGTCTCAACTTCATCGATTAATAATTGTGGAGTTGTTGAAGCAATTTCGTCGTTTGATTCGCCATATGTGACCGCACGGTGAGGTTGAGACAATTGCATTTCGATTGGAAATAGGACATGTTTTTTTCAGTGTATGCTTTGAGCCATATAACGGCTATAATATTATTACAATGGTGAAATAAAGCAGTTCGAAATTAAATTTTTTCATGGTTAGCTGTAAGATAAGTGCTCGTCAAAATTTTGTTTGAGCTATTTTTTTTTGAGTAATTTTTTTGTTGTATTAAAAAACTCGCAAATTTCTACCGAAATTTATGATTACAATTTCATCGATCTTTTGTAAGTTGAATTTGAGAATCAAGTTCTTCAAATAATTAGAATAATGCATAAACGTAGCATAATTGATTTAATTGCTGTAACTTATAAATCTACGAATTTGAAATTATTAGTCTTATTTTGTGAAATTGTTGAATTACTAAAACTGATCAATTTGATCTCAATTTAAGCATGAAATTCTTTTTTTAAGTAGTTAAGGCTGTTTTCTAAACCAAAACTTATTTGAAACTTATTTGTGGAGACTTACTTATTTGAATAAGTAACCTAAATAGGTGACTTATTTGAAATTTTTTTTTCATAGAAAAATCTAATTCGATTTGACAGTGTCAAATATTTTTATGTTTGTTTACTAAATGATTTTAAGGAATAAAACTTCTTTTTCGATTTCTAATAAAATTAATGTAATACTTTAAAATGAAAAAAATAGTTTTGAAAACTTTTTTAATTGATCAAATTAAATAAATGTTTTTAATTAAATTTATTTTCGAAATTGCTTTTATGTTGCTGTCAAAATAAGTATGCTAAACCATTTAGAATAGCTTTAAAATACTTATTTAAAATGGCGGTGAATAAGTTGTCTACATAAATAAGATTCAAATAAGTCGTCGTTTAGAATACAGCCTAAGTCTTCAATTTTCATCAATTTTGATTTTCTGTTATTAAGAATTGGTTTTACTCAACAATAGAATAGGATTTCTCTCAGTGTACACTAAGTTTAGATCTAACATTTAATTTGGTTTCTTGAAGAACCGTGACTAGTATGTTGTTATTGCACATATAATTTATAATATCATCTATCTTGCTGGTGAGACCGTTGCAATTCAATTGCATAGTTTTGACATCACTAGGAGTTTCCGGATGCGTGTTCATTCCCATTGTGTTTTGCTGCGAGCTCGCGTTGGTTTGTTGGCCTGATAATTGACAGTATGGCGCTATGCAGTTGGACCATGTTTATGTGTGGCTAAACCTGAACAGTTCTTGAGATGACACCATTCTTTACAGGTGTTGCACTGGATAGATGTTATGTTTGCCCTTAGAATGTTTTTACATATTGAACAATGCCATGTTTTAGTTGGTCCCGGATTTCTTTCTATACCAGCCATGACGAGCAGTATTTGAAGCAGAGAGGCCAGTGACAGCTGCTTCCTAACGCAAAAAATGGAGCGACGAATTTGCACCTTTCGTTGAAATTGTTGTGATGGTCCTTGGTTGGAATTGGATTCCGAGTACTTCTGGGGCGTAGACCCGTCCATCTTGAGAAGCCTCTTTTCTTTAATGGTGTAACTTTTATAATGGTGTAACTTTGTTCTAAATTAATAATTATCATAAACTTACGATTAATTGAAATTTGTGTGCTAATGTGACTAACCAAAGTGAGAAAAATCATTAATCAGAGAGTGAGAGAAAAATATAGTATTTAAATTATTATTCAAAAAAAAAAAAGGTTTGATCTTGTTTTTTAATATTTTCATATACAAATTGGAAGAATTATATTGATTTAAACCATTTATTTTATTTTAAATAAATAATATGTTCGTAGGTCAAGCTTTTTGGAAAAACTGTTGTTGCTGTTACTACTTATAGCTCTTAACAATCTGCCCGCTCGACATGAATATCAGAAAGATATCCTAATGCTATCTGAAAAATGGTGTCTTTTAGAACTCAGAAAATTGTTAACAGCCTTTTGAAGAGATCAGTTTATGAAGACCCAAAAGATACCTTAATGATAACCACTGTCGACATTTTTATGACATTTGAAATGTTATCATCTTGTTAACATTCTACCAACTACCAATTTTGTTATAAAAACAGTATTTCTAAAATTTCTAAAATAAAATTAACTAAAAAAAATTTAATTAACTCAATAAAATTTAATTAACTTAATAAAACTAACTACAATAATAAGAATTATTTATATTGTAAGATTGTTTCACCGGAAGTATGCTTATTAATTTTTACTTCACCACAATTTTAAATTGTGTGAAGTAATGCAATCTATCGTGAAAAAAAAAAATCTTACATACCCCAAATTTTGTTTTTTCTTATGTTTTGGACCATCCTCTATCCAAATAGCCAATAAAAATTTTGGTGTACGTCTGTGTGTGGGTGGGTGGGTGGGTGGGTGGGTGGGTGGGTGGGTGGGTGGGTGGTTGGGTGGGTGGGTGGGTGAGTTTTCTGCATAGGATCTTGATGAAACTTTGGCAAATGATACAGGTTCACTTGAAAATAGAAGATCTGGATTCATTTCAAATTTGGACAAAATGGCGGGGGGTCTCCCGAACACCTCTAAGTTTAAATCTTGAATAACTTCTGATCCCGAGCTATGATCTTATTGAAACTTAGTATATAAGGTTTTAATACTGTTTCCAATATTTCTGCATACCAACTTCCGGTTTGTCACTTCCGGTTAAAAAGTTTTTTTTTCAGGTGTTTATCCCTACTGTAGCCTACAATTACCAATCGATTTTCATGAAACGTTGCGAAAAGCTTTTAAATAACATGAGAAAGATTTTATCAGCTTTTGGAGCACATTGGATAAAGGGTTGGGGGGTCCACCATACAACAGGTGGTTTTTTCCACAAAGTTTTTATGTTTGTTGGGAGCATAAAACATTCATTCGTGAACGAATTTTGATGAAACTTTGGAAAAAGATGCAAACATGTATGACAAAGAACTGATTAGTTTTTGAGCGATAGTGAACAAAGTGGTGGGGGGTCCCTGGAGCACCTGTTTTTTTGAAAGCTCAATAACATCTGTACCTGATAAGCGAATTGGATGAAACTTGGTACATGAGTATGTAGTACGGTTTAAAATAGTTCTGCATCCCAACTTCCGGTTTTTCACTTCCGGTAAAAAAAATTTTTTTGTACTTTTTTTAAGTTTTTTCAGTGTCTTTATGCACACTACAGCCTACAATAATGAAGTGATTATGATGAAACTTATGGAATAGGGTTCCAATTAGTGTGAAAAGATAATTATCATGTTTTGGGACACATTGATCAAAGTGGTGGGGGGTCTACCATACAAATGCTGACTTTTCACACTTTGTTTTTTAACTTTGTTGGGAGCATACAGACTTCATTCATTATTCAATTTTAATGACACTTTGGCAAATGATGGAGACTTAAGTAACAAAGAACTGATTAGTTTTTGGATAATATTGGAATAAGTGGTGGGGGTCCTCCCGAACACCTGTTTAATGTGTCACACTTTTTTCAATGTTTGTTGGGAGCACACAGCATTCGTTCGTTAACGAATTTTGATGACACTTTGGAAAAAGATGCAAAAATGTATGGCAAAGAACTGATTAGTTTTTGAGCGATAGTGAACAAAGTGGTGGGGGGTCCCTGGAGCACCTGTTTTTTTGAAAGCTCTATAACTTCTGTACGTGATAAGCGAATTGGATGAAACTTGATGAATGAGTATGTAGTACGGTTTAAAATAGTTCTGCATCCCAACTTCCGGTTTTTCACTTCCGGTAAAAAAACTTTTTTTGTACTTTTTTGAAGTTTTTTCAGTGTCTTTATGCACACTACAGCCTACAATAATGAAGTGATTATGATGAAACTTATGGAATAGGGTTCCAATTAGTGTGAAAAGATAATTATCATGTTTTGGGACACATTGATCAAAGTGGTGGGGGGTCTACCATACAAATGCTGACTTTTCACACTTTGTTTTTTAACTTTGTTGGGAGCATACAGACTTCATTCATTATTCAATTTTAATGACACTTTGGCAAATGATGGAGACTTAAGTAACAAAGAACTGATTAGTTTTTGGATAATATTGGAATAAGTGGTGGGGGTCCTCCCGAACACCTGTTTAATGTGTCACACTTTTTTCAATGTTTGTTGGGAGCACACAGCATTCGTTCGTGAACGAATTTTGGTGAAACTTTGGAAAAAGATGCAAACATGTATGGCAAAGAACTGATTAGTTTTTGAGCGATAGTGAACAAAGTGGTGGGGGGTCCCTGGAGCACCTGTTTTTTTGAAAGCTCTATAACTTCTGTACGTGATAAGCGAATTGGATGAAACTTGATAAATGAGTATGTAGTACGGTTTAAAATAGTTCTGCATCCCAACTTCCGGTTTTTCACTTCCGGTAAAAAAAATTTTTTTGTACTTTTTTGAAGTTTTTTCAGTGTCTTTATGCACACTACAGCCTACAATAATGAAGTGATTATGATGAAACTTATGGAATAGGGTTCCAATTAGTGTGAAAAGATAATTATCATGTTTTGGGACACAAAGATGGATTGATCAAAGTGGTGGGGGGTAATGATAATTATCATGTTTTGGGACACATTGATCAAAGTGGTGGGGGGTCTACCATACAAATGCTGACTTTTCACACTTTGTTTTTTAAGTTTGTTGGGAGCATACAGACTTCATTCATTATCCAATTTTAATGACACTTTGGCAAATGATGGAGACTTAAGTAACAAAGAACTGATTAGTTTTTGGATAATATTGGAATAAGTGGTGGGGGTCCTCCCGAACACCTGTTTAATGTGTCACACTTTTTTCAATGTTTGTTGGGAGCACACAGCATTCGTTCGTGAACGAATTTTGATGACACTTTGGAAAAAGATGCAAACATGTATGGCAAAGAACTGATTAGTTTTTGAGCGATAGTGAACAAAGTGGTGGGGGGTCCCTGGAGCACCTGTTTTTTTGAAAGCTCTATAACTTCTGTACGTGATAAGCGAATTGGATGAAACTTGATAAATGAGTATGTAGTACGGTTTAAAATAGTTCTGCATCCCAACTTCCGGTTTTTCACTTCCGGTAAAAAAAATTTTTTTGTACTTTTTTGAAGTTTTTTCAGTGTCTTTATGCACACTACAGCCTACAATAATGAAGTGATTATGATGAAACTTATGGAATAGGGTTCCAATTAGTGTGAAAAGATAATTATTATGTTTTAGGACACATTGGTCAAAGTGGTGGGGGGTCTACCATACAAATGCTGACTTTTCACACTTTGTTTTTTAACTTTGTTGGGAGCATACAGACTTCATTCATTATTCAATTTTAATGACACTTTGGCAAATGATGGAGACTTAAGTAACAAAGAACTGACTAGTTTTTGGATAATATTGGAATAAGTGGTGGGGGTCCTCCCGAACACCTGTTTAATGTGTCACACTTTTTTCAATGTTTGTTGGGAGCACACAGCATTCGTTCGTGAACGAATTTTGATGAAACTTTGGAAAAAGATGCAAACATGTATGGCAAAGAACTGATTAGTTTTTGAGCGATAGTGAACAAAGTGGTGGGGGGTCCCTGGAGCACCTGTTTTTTTGAAAGCTCTATAACTTCTGTACGTGATAAGCGAATTGGATGAACCTTGATACATGAGTATGTAGTACGGTTTAAAATAGTTCTGCATCCCAACTTCCGGTTTTTCACTTCCGGTAAAAAAAATTTTTTTGTACTTTTTTGAAGTTTTTTCAGTGTCTTTATGCACACTACAGCCTACAATAATGAAGTGATTATGATGAAACTTATGGAATAGGGTTCCAATTAGTGTGAAAAGATAATTATCATGTTTTGGGACACAAAGATGGATTGATCAAAGTGGTGGGGGGTCTACCATACAAATGCTGACTTTTCACACTTTGTTTTTTAAGTTTGTTGGGAGCATACAGACTTCATTCATTATCCAATTTTAATGACACTTTGGCAAATGATGGAGACTTAAGTAACAAAGAACTGATTAGTTTTTGGATAATATTGGAATAAGTGGTGGGGGTCCTCCCGAACACCTGTTTAATGTGTCACACTTTTTTCAATGTTTGTTGGGAGCACACAGCATTCGTTCGTGAACGAATTTTGATGACACTTTGGAAAAAGATGCAAACATGTATGGCAAAGAACTGATTAGTTTTTGAGCGATAGTGAACAAAGTGGTGGGGGGTCCCTGGAGCACCTGTTTTTTTGAAAGCTCTATAACTTCTGTACGTGATAAGCGAATTGGATGAAACTTGATAAATGAGTATGTAGTACGGTTTAAAATAGTTCTGCATCCCAACTTCCGGTTTTTCACTTCCGGTAAAAAAATTTTTTTGTACTTTTTTGAAGTTTTTTCAGTGTCTTTATGCACACTACAGCCTACAATAATGAAGTGATTATGATGAAACTTATGGAATAGGGTTCCAATTAGTGTGAAAAGATAATTATTATGTTTTAGGACACATTGGTCAAAGTGGTGGGGGGTCTACCATACAAATGCTGACTTTTCACACTTTGTTTTTTAACTTTGTTGGGAGCATACAGACTTCATTCATTATTCAATTTTAATGACACTTTGGCAAATGATGGAGACTTAAGTAACAAAGAACTGATTAGTTTTTGGATAATATTGGAATAAGTGGTGGGGGTCCTCCCGAACACCTGTTTAATGTGTCACACTTTTTTCAATGTTTGTTGGGAGCACACAGCATTCGTTCGTGAACGAATTTTGATGAAACTTTGGAAAAAGATGCAAACATGTATGGCAAAGAACTGATTAGTTTTTGAGCGATAGTGAACAAAGTGGTGGGGGGTCCCTGGAGCACCTGTTTTTTTGAAAGCTCTATAACTTCTGTACGTGATAAGCGAATTGGATGAACCTTGATACATGAGTATGTAGTACGGTTTAAAATAGTTCTGCATCCCAACTTCCGGTTTTTCACTTCCGGTAAAAAAAATTTTTTTGTACTTTTTTGAAGTTTTTTCAGTGTCTTTATGCACACTACAGCCTACAATAATGAAGTGATTATGATGAAACTTATGGAATAGGGTTCCAATTAGTGTGAAAAGATAATTATCATGTTTTGGGACACATTGATCAAAGTGGTGGGGGGTCTACCATACAAATGCTGACTTTTCACACTTTGTTTTTTAAGTTTGTTGGGAGCATACAGACTTCATTCATTATTCAATTTTAATGACACTTTGGCAAATGATGGAGACTTAAGTAACAAAGAACTGATTAGTTTTTGGATAATATTGGAATAAGTGGTGGGGGTCCTCCCGAACACCTGTTTAATGTGTCACACTTTTTTCAATGTTTGTTGGGAGCACACAGGATTCGTTCGTGAACGAATTTTGATGACACTTTGGAAAAAGATGCAAACATGTATGGCAAAGAACTGATTAGTTTTTGAGCGATAGTGAACAAAGTGGTGGGGGGTGTCCCATACACTTGTTTTTTTTAAAGCTCAATAACATCTGTACCTGATAATCGAATTGGATGAAACTTTGTACATAAGCATTTAGTATGATTTACAAAAATTCTGCATCCCAACTTCCGGTTTTTTGCTTCCGGTAAAAAAAATTTTTTTTTACTTGTTGGCAGTTTTTTCAGTATCTTTATGCACACTACAGCCTACAATAATGAAGTGATTATGATAAAACTTATGGAAAAATTTCAATTAGTGTAAGAAGATAATTATCATCTTTTGGGACACATTGGTTTTTAAAGTTTGTTGGGAGCATACAGATTTCATCCATTAATCAATTTTAATGCCACTTTGAAAAAAGATAAAGACTTTATTGACAAAGAATTGACTAGTTTTTGGACAATATTGGGATAAGTGGTGGGGTCCTCCCGAACACCTGTTTATTGTTTCAATGTTTGTTGGAAACATACAACATTCGTTCGTTAAGTAATTTTGATTACACTTTGCAAAAAGATGCAAATATGTATGGCAAGGAACTGATTAGTTTTTTTAGCGATAGTGAACAAAGTGGTAGAGGGTCCTCTAAGCACCTGTTATTTTGGAAGCTCAATAACTTCTGTACCTAATAATCGAGTTGGATGAAATTTGGTACATACCCATTTAGTAAAGTTTACAACAGTTCTGCATCCTAACTTCCGCTTTGTCACTTCCGATAAAAATTTTTTTACTTTTTTTCGTACAACAGAATTTATGTTTGTTGGAATACTACTGCCTGCTTTAATATTTTTATTATTAGAACTACGAAGTCCATAATATTGGTTAGCTTTTAATTAAAGTATTTTATGGATATTAGCGCATTATATATCCAGAACACTATGTTTCCAGAGCTGTGGTGAAGTCAGCCTATGCATCAGCGTCGCAATATTTTTTCTTTTGTATTTCCTCAATTAAAACCCCGTTTTCAATTAACATTAATACTTATTATTTAATTAATCAATATATTTCAGGCTAGGCCCATCTTAAGGGCATCTATCTCTAAAAAATAACAATTATATCAAAATTAAAATAAAATAAATAAATGACATTTATATAAAACAAAGTTTGATATATAAACTATGTGTAAGATAACTATGTTAAAATTAGCTTAAAAAATGGTTGTCAAGTGGAATTTTTTGAAAATTAACGTTACTTTAAAATTTTAAGAAAATCGAATTTAATTATAATAGTTATTCGAAAAATCTTTTTTGTCACTTTTAAAGGTACAAGTTTTTTCTTCATCGTTTATAATTTGGCATACCTCATGTATTTGTAATTTAGTTTTATTTTTTTCTTTAACCAAAATTTGAACATCATCGAATTTAAATTGATGTTTAAATTGATGTCATAGCCATTTTAATATTAGGAACGTATTGTAAGCAAGACCGAGAAAGTGTCTTATTTAGACCAGGAACATAAGTTAAAGATGCCTATTTATTTGAATTTTGAGTATTTGGTACCATATTATCATCTGTTTGATCAAGTGATAAGTAATTATAACTGTTACCTAATTGGTTTAAATTAGTATTTCTAACTTGACTAATCATTTTATCAATTAAACTAATAGGATAGTTATTAATACGAAGTTTTTTATATATTATTTTAATTAAATGGAATGATAATTTAAAAAGAATATATAAAATACTTCGTATTAATAACTATCCTATTAGTTTAATTGATAAAATGATTAGTCAAGCTAGAAATACTAATTTAAACCAATTAGGTAACAGTTATAATTATGTAACGTTTGCTCTCGGTCTATCTCAAAGACGCCTTTAGAAAATTGACAATCGTCGTCATATTTCTTAGGTTCATTAGTTTCCAAACGGTCAATTCAAATCACCCGAATTATTTTTGAGATCTTCACACATTGATATTTGAAATTCCAGCTGTTTTTATTTTGTTTGGTTAATACGAAACAAACAACTCTATTTCTACCTACAACCTCTACATGTACACAAATGCGATTCGTTGTATCCCTCAAGTAAAATAATTATTAAAATACATATCGAGCATTGCCGTCACACAATTAAATATATTTTTTTCTATTAGAGTGAATCATAATTAGTAAATCCATTCCCTTTAAATGTTTTTATTTTGTAATGAATGAAGTATTTACAACTAAATTTCGAAATGCGTCATCCGTAGTATTGTATAGAAAATGAAATAAAAGGTTGGTTTTGGTGAGGTAGGTCAGAGAAAAAAAAATATAAGAATACATGAATAATAATTAGGTCAACTGTAGTCTGATTTTTTTTTGTTAAAACAACTTTTTGTATCTTGATATTGGCAATTATTATTAAATTTGAGGTCAGATTGCCATCTGTGGTTGAATTATTATTGATCCTAAGAGCCGGAAATCAGTGATTTAATTCAGAGATCGTGTGAAATTTTGCCATTGCCAAAATTATAAAAAATATATTATGTGTATTTTCATATTTACGGGCTAATAGAATTACTTTCAAATGGATAGTTAAACAAATTTTCTTGTTTGCTGGGTGGCTGAAATTAAGGCAATTGCTCTTATTCTGAGTGGCCGCGACCACATTCTTATTAGAACTAATTCAGGTACTCATACAAATTATTTCTTTGGTAACGTAAATTTATTTTTGATCACAAAAAGGACCCCTGATAACTCAGCTATCAATCCCGTGGAACTAGGAGTACCAAAAGTGATTAGCGCTATTAAATCTAAATACTGTTACAACTACTTATCACTTGATCAAACAGATGATAATATGGTACCAAATACTCAAAATTCAAATAAATATGCATCTTCAACTTATGTTCCTGGTCTAAATAAGACACTTTTTCGGTCTTGCTTACAATACGTTCCTAATATTAAAATGGCTATGAAACCTAAAAATAAAAATAGTTATAATTTTACTAACTCAAAAGCAAAACTTTCTAAGGAACAACAGAGTGGTGTTGTTTATAAAGTTGATTGTGATAATTGTGAAACAACTTATATTGGGGAAACAATACAGAAATTAGGTGTTCGTATGGATCAACATCATTATGATTCCAAAAAGACTATTGTTAACAATAATTGTTCTGCACTTGCTAAACATTATATTGAAAATTAACATCAATTTAAATTCGATGATGTTCAAATTTTAGTTAAAGAAAAAAATAAAACTAAATTACAAATACATGAGGTATGCCAAATTATAAACAATGAAGAAAAAACTTGTAACTTTAAAAGTGACAAAAAAGATTTTTCGAATAACTATTATAATTTAATTCGATTTTCTTAAAATTTTAAAGTAACGTTAATTTTCAAAAAATTCCACTTGACAACCATTTTTTAAGTTAATTTTAACATAGTTATCTTACACATAGTTTATATATCAAACTTTGTTTTATATAAATGTCATTTAATTATTTTATTTCAATTTTGATATAATTGTTATTTTTTAGAAATAGAGGCCCTGAAGTTGGGCCTAGGTAGCCTGAAATATATTGATCAATTAAATAACAAGTATTAATGTTAATTGAAAACGTGGTTTTAATTGAGGAAATACAAAAGAAAAAAACAGAGAGTCTTAAGACCGCACGGCAGAAGTGAAAACATCATGCATTGGCAATCGCAATCAATTGATATCGTATTAGTAGTATTTGGATCGTATTAGTAGAATAAATGAGAAATAAGTCAGAACGATAAACTGCTAACTACACACACTAACCTCACAATGTATACCAAATAATTGTCAAAATAGCACTCATATGCCAATAGCAGGAACTAAAGTACGCGTGGTTTTCACACCCATAGATCAACAAGTCTAAATTTCACAAATCTTTCTGCGGAAAGCTAAGCAAATTAATTGGTATTAATGCGCATTGTTGCCGTTTGCAAAACACTATCAGCTAGGTGCCACCATTTTTAATTATTTTATTTATCATGATTGCCATCCATGTTTAATCATACATAAGCTATGCTTCTTTGTATAGAATTTATGCGATTTCCATCTCGTAATTTTGTGAGCTTTAAATCGATATAATCGATTTTATCAAGTATCAAGTTACAAGTATTAAGTCTTTACTTAATTTTAGAAACATGCATTACAAACAATTCTAAACCGGCAACATATTTAGTGAAGATGATAAAATTCCAATACATATAGACTAAAAGCCCGCGACGGCCAGACCTTCGTTATTTTATAAAAGCTGAAAGTTTCTCTGCGCATACCCTCTACTCAGGTAGGAACGATAAGCGACATATGAAGTTTGGATCATGGTGGCTTTGGCAGGGAGCAGGTAACAAAGTTTCATGAAAATATAAATGGTAATTTTTCTATATATTCTTCAGGATAGTATTAGAAGTCACGTCACCCATTGCCAGACACTTACTATCGTGGCCACCTTCTGCCAGACACTCTTAATTTTTATCAATTTGTTAAAGTTTAAGGGTGTCTGGCTGGTGGTTACCACGATAGTGTGTGTCTGGCAATGGGTGACGTGACTTCTAATACTATCCCGAAGAATATATAAAAAAATTACCTTTTATACTTTCATGACACTTTGGAGGCCCCTTTGTTACCTGCTCCCTGCCAAAGCCACCATGATCCAAACTTCATATGTCACTAATTGTTCCTACCTGAGTAGGGTATGCGCAGAGAAACTTTTAGCTTTTATAAAATAACGAAAGTCTGGTCGTCGCGGGCTCTTAGCCTAATATAATTTTGATATACAAATGTAATTGTTTCAGCCTTCAGGTTATACTATCTTTCTTACGTTATTTTATTTTTTTTATGTTCAACAAAAAACATTAATCCAAGCAAACTACCGTTTAAAACGATAGTTAAATAAAAAGCAAAAATTAAGCGTACACAACAACTTCATAATTGTCATGATGATTAATGTATTAATGCATAAAGGATAAATAGACATACATACTTTCAATTTTATGTACATAAATTCAATATTTATTTAGCTTGAGGACTCAAATGCAAATTGCAAAAGACAGTAGCAATATAACTTTAAAAAACTGCGTTATAGATCAATTTTTTAAAATTCGTATAAAGAAATTTTTATTATTTTTATGAATCCATATATAAAAAAAATAATTTTAAAATGTATTTAATAAAAATTAAAAAAAAAACAATAAAAAAATATGCACCATACCAGAATTTGAACTCACAACCTACAGCACATCAGTCGAGCACGGTATCCACAACGCAATTTGAAACGTTAAAATGTGATAGATTGATAAATTGATAAATAATAAAAATGCTGACGAATCAGTTTAATTTACTACCTACGGAAAAATCTGTGTGTGGTGCGCCAAAAGAAGTTTTCACTTCAAAAATTAATAATTATTTAATTATACTACAGGCAACACAAATGTCGAAATACAAATCAGCTGATTTCAGCTGTCGTAATATGTCACAGTGAAACGTTAAACGAGCAAGCCGCAAATCTAGTTGTTATTGCACTACATCATCGGGTGACGATGGATAAATCAGTATTGAGTAAGTATCTCAGTGATTATTATTATAAAGTGAGTATCATTAGTAGTACATAATATATAAATTAGAACATAAACTTTTCATTTACTCGTAATGTGGAAAACTACTCTAACCTTACTATATATATATATTATTTTTTTTCTAGAAATTAACCACAAGAGAAAGATTCTATGCGCATCAAGTTCCTCTTAAAGTAAACTGACCAGAGCCAAATCACTAAAACGTGGGACAAAATGGAAAAATTCTTCAAAATACAAACTAACTAGAAATTCTATTGCGAAAACGTAGAACGCTCAAAACGAGCTAGCTAGATTGTGCATAAATTTAATATTTAATTACTATTTAATGCTTTCCTTTACTTTTTGTTTACTATTTAATTCTTCAAAAAATTATTTTATTTTAATTGGACATTTCTCAACCGTTAGAAAATATCCATTAAGGTGTTTGTACATTCAAAATTCTTTCTAGTGGTGGCATTAATGCTAGCCAGCGAGTTCCGTTTGCTTGTTTGTTATATTCGACATTAATTTTGTCGCAGAAGTCCTCCAACTTCTCCCCCATATAGAAAAAAAAGTCAAAGCGGCACGTATATCCGCTAGAAATAGGTAGATTTCGGGACCAGACAGCTCTGTGTACAAATAGAATTGGATATGTCAGATTAGTTTAAATAAAAAATTTAACTAGAAACAGAAAATCCAAAAAATTTATCAAACAACCAAACTAAATACATAAACAGAAACTACTTTGTCAATGCAATTTCGAATAGTTTTGTTTAATTTGGTTAAAACTCCTTAATATCAAATTAAATCCTTTGGTGGATTAACGTTCTAACTACATCACTGCCATACTATAATTTATAATCAACAACAACATCAAACACAACTTTTACGAGTCCGCATCATAACATCGAAAAATCAAATCGTCGAATCACCAGAAATCACAAAACCGAAAGTTCATACCACCGAATTTCATATCATCGAAAGTTCATATCATCGAAAAGTCATAGCATCGAAAGATCATATCACCGAAAGTTCATTACGTCGAAAAGTCATAGCATCGAAAAATCACATCACCGAAAATCATATCATCGAAAATTTGATTCACAAAATCGAAAAATCATACCATCGAAAATCGTAAAATCGAAAAAAAAATCATATCATCGAAATATCATTACATCGAAAATATTCGATGTAATGAATAAATCATTACATCGAAAAATCATATCATCGAAAAACAGGGTGTACTCTCCTCACAGATAAAACTTTTGTAAATTAAAATGTTAAATGTCAGCAGTATATGTTAATTGGGCAATTCGTTTGAAAATGTACATTTATTTGTGGATTTTTTTTTAAATCAAAATTCTGTATGAGTGGAACGAATGAAAAAATCTAAATTCTGAATTTTTTATTTATTGCTTTAAAATGCAGTTTTGCCGGCATACATTTTTAGTAATTTCTTTTAGTTTACATAGATAATATATTATGTGCTATCATATTTTGAAGATAAAGTTTTAGGATTCCAAACAGATTTTTCTACGTTTTTTTTTAATAATAAATACTATGCCCTATAGTATTATATTATATTCACCCTGTATTCTTTTGAAAATGCGCATGTTTTGTAGTTTTTTTTTGAAAATGCCTAAAACATTTGGTATGTTTAGTATTGACGAAATTGTATTGGCGAAGGAAAGTGTGTGTCAAGTGTTTTTCAAAAATTAATGAAGTGTGTTAAAACACGAAAATGAGCATTTTTTGCTTAAAAAATCGATCATTCTAAGTGATTACGAGTAGTAACATTGAATGTGGAGAAAATTTGATGGTTGGCATTGGTATGTGGGACCAGAACCTCGATTATTGTATTGTAAGTATGTCAAAAAATACTGTCAAGTGTGTCAAAAGAATGATTTTCATTTATTTTTTCACCCAATATTTTGGAAAAAAATAAAATTAAGTAATTTTTATGACTTGAAATGTATTTGAACATGAAATTGGACATGTTTCTATCCAGTTTCAACTCCTCCCAGCTTATAGGAACAATTGAGAAATATCAAGTTGTTGCAGATTAAATGTTTTTAAAAAAAATGTAATTGTGAGAAGATATTTCTTTTGTAATCGTTTTGAGTGATTCCACGACTTCTGAATAACAGGAACAGTTGGAAAATAAGTTTGAATTTTTGATTATGTTATAATATTGGCAATATTTTTAGAATTTTGAAATTTCAATCTTTGATTTTTGATTAATTTTTGGAATATATTTAGAATTTTGAAAAAAGTTTAATTTTTGATTTTATTATAAGTTTTGGAATATTTTTAGAATTTTGAAAAAGTTTTTATTTTGTTTTGATTTTTGCAATATCTTTAGAATTTTGAAAATAGTTTCAATTTTTGATTTTGTAAAATTCTCTTGAATATGTTTGAACTTTTGAAGAAAATTGAAATTTATGATTTTATAATAATTTTTAGAATCTTAGAAAAAGTTTGAATTTTTGGTTTTTATAATTTTTGCAATATGTGTGGAATTTTGAAAAAAGTTTCAATTTTTGATTTTGTAATAATTTTTGGATTGTGTAGAATTTCGAAAAAGTTTAAATTTTTGATTTTTTTAAAATTTTTGGAATATTTTTAAATTTTTATTTTATGATAATTTTTAAAAATTTTAAGATTTTTGAAAAAAGTTTGAATTGTTTATTTTGTAATATTCTCTTGAATATTTTTGGATTTTGAAGAAAGTTGGAATTTTTGGTTTTATTATAATATTTGGAATTTTTTTAAATCAATTCAATCAGGCGTCTTTTTTCCGGCTATGTATTTATATTACTTCGGTCTGAAAGACCTAAGTATTACATTCATGAGCCAAAAGTGAAATTCTTACCTCCACTTTTTTTTGCATTTCTTGCAAAATTTTTTTAAGCAAATTTGATTTTTCTCCTTTTATTTTATGACATTACAAATTAAAATAATAAAACAGTAAGGATTGTGTTTGTGTTAAGACTTTTTATATAGTTTTCACCAAAAGCTTTGTACGAGGACAAAATTATTAACAAAATCAAAAATTAAAATATTTTTCCAATTTTCCAATTCTAAAAGTATTGCAAAAAAATATTGCAAAAATTGAAACTTTTTTCAAAATTCTAAAAATATTCCAAAAATTCTTACAAAATCAAAAATTGAAACTTTTTTCAAAAATCTAAAAATATATATAAAATTCAAAAATTTTATTTTTTTTTCAAAATTCTAAAAATATTCCAAAAATTAGAATAAAATCAAAAATTTAAACTTTATCTAAATTTTAATAATATTCCAAAAATTCTTAAAAAATAAAAAAAAATTCAAACTTTTTCCAAAATTCTAAAAATATTGTAAAAATTATAACAATATCAAAAATTGAAACATTTTCCAAAATTAAAAAAAATTATAATAAAATCAAAAATTTAAAATCTTTCAAAATTCTAAAAACATTCCAAAAATTCTTACAAAATCAAAAATACAAACTTTTTTCAAAATTCCAAAAATATTTCAAAAACTATAAAAAATTCAAAAATTTCCATGTTCAATTATATTTACGTAAACAAACAGCTAAATTTATTTTTCCAAAACTTATCTAAAAAAATACATGAAATCATTTTTTTGACACACTTGACAATATTTTTTTGATAAACTTATAATGCCATAATGCTCAAAAATAATAATAAAATTTCATGTCAAACAAATAATTAATTTTATTTTTTTCCAAAA
Organism: Diogma glabrata; assembly: GCA_963693315.1. NCBI lineage: Eukaryota > Metazoa > Arthropoda > Insecta > Diptera > Cylindrotomidae > Diogma > Diogma glabrata. The sequence continues at coordinate 140,989 of CAVNZG010000218.1, forward strand.
AATTGGATAAAAAAATAAATAAAAATCTTTCTTTTGACACACTTAACAACATTTTTTTGACAAACTTATGATGCCATAATTCTCAATAATAATAATAAAACTTCATGTTAAACAAATAGTTAATTTTATTTTTTTCCAAAAAATTGGGTAAAAAATAAATAAAAATCTTTCTTTTGATACACTTGACAACATTTTTTTGACAAACTTATAATGCCATAATTCTCAATAATAATAATAAAATTTCATTTCAAACAAGTAATTAATTTTATTTTTTTCCAAAAAATTGGGTAAAAAAATAAATAAAAATATTTCTTTTGACACACTTGACAACATTTTTTTGACAAACTTATAATGCAAGAATCTAGATTTTGGTCTCACATACCAATCCCGACCATCAAAATTTCTCCAAAATTTCTCAATATTCCTAATCACTTAAAATGAAAGTATTTCATTAAAAATATGCAAATTTCCTTGTTTTGACACACTTGACGATTTTTTGACACACTTCCGGTACAGTTATCGAACATATCGTCCTTTCGGCTCTTCCCATTGAGTAAACCTATTTTTAGAAAATTTTTGAAATCCCTCCAGCTGTTTTCTAGATTTCGTAGGTCGTGACGGCCGGCCGGCAGACATACATACATTTTTTTGCTTTTTTAGAATCAATAGGTCCTAAAACGTCGAGAAATTCCAAAAAAAGTGGGGGTAAGAATTTTAGTTTGAGCTCATGTATGTTATACTTAGGTCTTTCAGACCGAAGTAAAATCTTTTTTTTGACACATTTAACAACATTATTTCGACAAACTTATGATACCATAATTCTCTATAATAATAATAAAATTTCATGTCATACAAGTAATTAATTTTATTTTTTTCCAAAAAATTGGGTAAAAAAGTATATAAAACTTTTTCTTTTGACACACTTGACAACATTTTTTTTGGCAAACTTCTAATGCAATAATCTAGTTTTTGATCTCACATACCAATCTCTACAGTCAAGATTTCTCCAAATTCAATGTTTCTACTCGTAATCACTTAAAACGAATGTTTTTTAAGCCAAAAATATGAAAATCTGCTATTTTTGACACACTTAATGATTTTTTGACACACTTCCAGTACAGTTATCAAACACAGCGTCCTTTCAGACCTGTCCATAGAGTATACCTATTTTTAGGAACCAACATTTTTGAAATCGCTCTAGCGGTTTTCTAGATTTCGTTGGTAATGACGGCCGACCGGCAGAAAGACATACATTTTTTTTTGCTTTTTTAGAATCAGTAGGTCCTAAAACGTCGAGAAATGCAAAAAACAGTGGGGGTAAGAATTTCACTTTTGGTTCATGAATGTAATACTTAGGTCTTTCAGACCGGAAACATTGGCGGAATTCTGATTGAATTGATTTAAAAAAATTCTAAATATTATAATAAAATCTAAAATTTCAACTTTCTTCAAAATCCAAAAAGATTCAAGAGAATATTACAAAACAAACAATTCAAACTTTTTTCAAAAATCCTAAAATTTTTAAAAATTATCATAAAATCAAAAATTTAAATTTTTTTTCAAAATTTAAAAATATTCCACAAATTTTAAAAAAATCAAAAATTTAAACTTTTTCAAAATTCTAAACAATCCAAAAATTATTACAAAATCAAAAATTGAAACTTTTTTCAAAATTCCAAACATGTTGCAAAAATTATAACAAAATCAAAAATTCAAACTTTTTCTAAGATTCTAAAAATTATAACAAAATCATAAATTTCAATTTCCTTCAAAAGTTCAAGAGAATATTACAAAATCAAAAATTGAAACTATTTTCAAAATTCTAAAGATATTGAAAAAATCAAAACAAAATAAAAACTTTTTCAAAATTCTAAAAATATTCCATAACTTATAATAAAATCAAAAATTAAACTTTTTTAGAAATTCTAAAAATATTGCCAAACTTATAACAATAAAAAATTCAAACTTATTTTCCAACTGTTCCTGTTATTCAGAAGTCGTGGAATCACACAAAACGATTACGATTCATAATAACATTTTTTTTTAAAAACGACATTTAATCTGCAACAACTTGATATTTCCCAATTGTTCCTATAAGTTGGGAGGGGTTGAAACTGGATAGAAACATGTCCAATTTCATGTTCAAATACATTACAAGTCATTTACATACTTTATTTTATTTTTTTCCAAAAAATTAGGTTAAAAAATAAATGAAAATCATTCTTTTGACACACTTGACAGTATTTTTTGACACACTTACAATACAATAATCAAGGTTCTGGTCCCACATACCAATGCCAACCATAAAATTTTCTCCACATTCAATGTTACTACTCGTAATCACTTAGAATGATCGATTTTTTAAGCAAAAAATGCTCATTTTCGTGTTTTAACACACTTCATTATTTTTTGAAAAACACTTGACACACACTTTCTTTCGCCAATACAAATTTCGTCAATACTAAACATACCAAATGTTTTAGGCAATTTGAAAAAAAACTATAAAACATGCGCATTTTCAAAAGAATACAGGGTGAATATAATATAATATTATAGGGCATAGTATTTATTATTCAAAAAAAACGTAGAAAAATCTGTTTGGAATCCTAAAACTTTATCTTCAAAATATGATAGCACATAATATATTATCTATGTAAACCAAAAGAAATTACTAAAAATGTATGCCGGCAAAACTGCATTTCAAAGCAATAAATAAAAAATTCAGAATTTAGATTTTTTCATTCGTTCCATACAAAATTTTGATTTAAAAAAAAATCCACAAATAAATGTACATTTTCAAACGAATTGCCCAATTAACATATACTGCTGACATTTAACATTTTAATTTACAAAAGTTTTATCTGTGAGGAGAGTACACCCTGTTTTTCGATGATATGATTTTTCGATGTAACGATTTATTCATTACATCGAATATTTTCGATGTAATGATATTTCGATGATATGATTTTTTTTTCGATTTTACGATTTTCGATGGTATGATTTTTCGATTTTGTGAATCAAATTTTCGATGATATGATTTTCGGTGATGTGATTTTTCGATGCTATGACTTTTCGACGTAATGAACTTTCGGTGATATGATTTTCGATGTTGCGATTTTCGGTTGTGTGATTTTTCGACGGTATGATTTTTATTTTTCAATTTATTGCTTTTTTTCGATGTAACGATTTTCGACGGTATGATTTTTCGATGATATGACACGATCCGACTTTTACACCTCAAATATAATACAAATATCTATCAATTGTAATTATGTAATCAATATACATATATTTATTTCAACTAAACCACTTCCAAATATTCCAAAGAAACTATACCCTAATTCAAAACAATAATAAATCTTCAAAACAACAACAACAAATATTTTAACCTTTTGCGGAAAAAAAAATTAAAACAAAAAAAATTATATGAAATCTACCTAGCACAAAAGAAATTTTATTTAATTGGGATATTTTTGGATTTGTTTGTAATTATATAGCGTTTAGGGGCTTGCATTGAGTTAGTATAATGTTAATTGCATTAGAACTTCTAAAGTTAGAAAGCTGAAAATTTCTGATGTAATAGTTGAAAAGTTGAATTAGAAGCTAGTATTAGTTTAATCAAAATAGACTCGAAAATGATGAAAGCAAGGCCGTTTGCGTTTGTTTTTGTTTTAATAGCCACAGGTTCTCAACCTCTGAACTTAAACAATTTGTTTTTTAAGTTTTGGATAGATATAAGTTGGTATCTACGTTTCTAAACGTTTTCATTTTTGAGCTTGGTCATTTTCATCTAGATCAAAGACAACAAAGTTTAGTAAATTTTTAAAACAGCTGATTTTTCGGGAACCCTAAATGCCAAGGTTGTCATCTTACAAAAAATGATAAAAAAAAATTCAAATATTCAATATTTATCAATTTTATTTAAACTTTATGTTTCAAACGGAAGTTATAACGCCTTAGATTATTCGACTTTGAAAACTCTAACCGCTTAACGAGTACCCCGATATAGCCAGTTTGCAAACTTGTCCAAGAAATTGTTTGCCGCAACATACACAGAAAATGTTTTTGGTGTAGGTCAAAAACTGCGACCGTGAGAGTGCCGGATAATTCCATTATACCTCATAACGTTATATATATATATATATATATATATATATATATATATATATATATATATATATATATATATATATATATATATAGATATATAAATTTTTTTTTCATTTTGATTTTCCGTCTCCGCTTATCATATATAGTCGTTTGGCACCAAAATTTTTCCGAAATTCCGAGTTGAAGCACGCTGCAATAGGTAGATTTTTATATGAAATCTACCTAAAAAGCTATGCTTTTTAACGAACTATACGTTCTACACCTACAACTTTTCAATAAAATCAGCCAAATAATCACTAACGAGTTCATGGACTTCATACACATGAAAACCTAAAGAATCGAGGACAAAATCACATCGCAACAAAATAAGAAAATTGAAAAGCTGTTACAACATGCGAATCCAACCAACAATTTCCAAAGGCCAAAGGACACAAGTCACAATAAACGAACACAAGTTTTATCCAAGATTCATCAACAATACCCAACTAGAGTTCAACGAAAACGAAGCAATAATCTTGAACAAAGGATTAAAATATAACATCAGCAACACCAGTAATATCAAAAACGACTTAGAAAACAAAGTCATCAACATCGAAACAACAATAAAACATGTAAAAGATACCCAAACACACAACGAAATCAGAGTATTACTAAACAATAAAATCAAAAGAAATTTTAAATCAGGTAGCAAATTATACACGAGTATCAAGAAACAATATAAACAGGAAAAAGTACCAATAAACAAAATCAAAGCAAAATTAAAAAAGGATAAAGCCATCTTGACTAAAGCTGATAAAGGCAACACCGCAGTAATATTATATGAAGAAGATTACATCACAAAATCACTAGATTTCATACACAACACTAACATCAGAAAATTAGATAAAGATCCTACAGAAGCATACAACAAAACAATAAACAGCACAATTAATCAATGCAATAACTTATTCAAAAACAAATACAACAACCATCTCAAACAGAACAACCCAATCGCACCCGTATTCACAGGATTACCTAAAATTCATAAACAAAACACACCAATCAGACCACTGATAAACTTTACCACCGCTCCAAGTTACAAACTATCGCTAAAACTAGAAAAAATAATAGAAAACAATAAAAACAACAAGAACAACCATAGCATCGAAAACCACACTGAATTCATCCAAAAAGTGGCAAACATACAAATAGAATAAGATTACACAATGTTATCACTAGATGTTACGAACATGTATACCAATATTCCTGTCAAAAAACCATAGATTTAACCGTCAAACAACTAAAAGATCACAACAAACTAACCAACAACCAAATCTACGAAATAGAACAACTCCTCAAAACCATACTTGCACAAAATTATTTCTCGTTTAACAATGAGTACTACTCACAAGATCAAGGATTAGCCATGGGTTCACCACTGTCGGGATTGATGGCCAAAATATTTTTAAATTACTATGAAAATAAATGTATTGCAGTCCAGAGTACAACAAACAACACAACAAGATTATATCATATAGCAGATATGTAGACGATACTTTCGTGATATACAAAGGTAATAACAGACAAATTAAAACATTCTGCAACAAAATCAATAAAATAGATAAAAGAATCCAGTTCACTTGTTAAATTGAGGACAACAATAAAATTAATTTTTTGGACCTAAACATCATCAAAAATAAAGATAGACTTCAATTTAGTATATATAGAAAACCAACTACAAGTGACATAACGATACACGCCACCTCACATCATCCACAAGAACACAAAACAGCAGCATATAACAGCTTCGTCCACCGTCTACTCACCATACCAAGGAACAAGCAGGATTACAACCAAGAAATTAGGACTATCAAAAAAATCGCATCAGCCAATGGATATGACGCCAAGCTGATAGATAAATTAATAAAAAAACAAAAAAAGAAAAAGAACAGCCTCTCAAAATTTTTAAAAACAGAAGATGAAAACAACACACAATACATACCAGCCGAATACCCCAACTTCCTACCACATGACATCAAAAATCTCTTCAGAAAATACAATTACAAAGTCTCATTCAAAACAAACAACAACATCCAAAATAAATTAAAGAACAATCCAGAAATAGACAATAAAAATTCCACCGGCATCTACAAATTAAAATGCAACACCTGCGAAAAATTCTACATAGGCCAATCAGGTAGAAAACTAATAAAAAGGTTTCCTTATACCTACCTACCTAGTAACAATACCAACAACAACCAATCAAACTTTGCAGTCCATCTAATTACCGAACAACACACACACACAAACAATTTTGAAGTAGACGTCGAAGTAATTAAAAAATGTCAAAAAGGCAAGCTTATGGACACCATTGAAGAATTCCATGTAGACAAAACATCAAAAAGAAACAACAACATATTGTTAAATGACAAACTAACCATAAAAAGTCGGGTCAAGTGCGAATATAACTCGCTCGCCGAGGGTTCCGTGTATATAGTAATATGAAAAAACAGTATTTGCTAATATAGTTTTCCGTTGGGTTGGATTTTACCCATAACTGTTTATGGTGTCAACATTTTTTAATTTAATTCGTTTATTAGTCAAACATAAAGACAGTTTTCCTCGAAATCATTGAAATTTAATGGAATGCGTATACCGATAACAAACAGTTACAATTCTTGAGCCATAAAGATTACTAGATTGCAATGGTCAGCTCGAATAATGTTTTTTTTATGCCGAACTCATCTGACTAACCATAATCTATTTAAGACTATTTTAGAACCTTAATATTATAAAATGTAAATTTCGTTAGATTGAATTAGTTACTAAATTATCCATGTGCTGCAAAGTAACGAAATTGATCCTCATCATAGAATTCAAATTTCTACGTGAATAGTTCTTCACAAAAACACCATTTTAAATCGAAAATGGTGACTTTGAAAATTTCGGAAAAAATGGTTTCAGACTACCTAGAAACAAAATAACCTTTCATATGACACCCCACGTGTCTAGGTCAAAAATAATTTTTTTTCGTAATTTCTTCTCTCAACCCCCTCTAAGGAGCATTTGAAATAATGAGCTAACCGCTATAGTTTTCGTTCAATCTTTACAGCATTTCCTATAACCTTGAATTTTTTCAATTTTTCGCTTCGCTAATAATCGAAGATAAAGGGGGGGACAGAAACAAATTTTCACATTTTTAAAAATAAGTCGAAAACCGTGTTTTCGAAAATTACAAAAAAATTATTTTGAACTACAAAAAAAATCACCGTTCATATCACTTGTCCAGGTCAAAAATATTTTTTTCAAAATTTCTACTCACAACCCCCTCCAAAGAACAATTGAAATTATAACGACCAAAAAAAATTTTTCATTTTTTTTTGCCAAGTTCCTACAACAGTGAGTTTTTTTAAATTTTTTCTTTTGTAATGTTCGAGGATAATTGGGGGGGGGACAAAACTAAAATTTCTCTTTTTCTAAAATAAGTCAAAAACTGTGGGCTCGAAAATTACAAAAAAAATTGTTTAAGACTAGAAAAAAAATAACCTTTCATATGATTCCCCATATGACCAAAAATATTTTGTTTTCGTAATTTCTACTCTCCACCCCCTCCAATGAACATTTGAAATTATAAGAACCGAAACAAAAAAACGGATTTTTGTATGCAAAATTCCTACATCCTTGAATTTTTTCAATTTTTTGCTCTTGTAATGTTCGAAGTTAAGGTGGGGGACAAAAAAATAAACACACGTTTTTTTAAATAACTTAAAAACTAAGCAGTCCATAATTCATTGAAACGTCTTTTTGAAATATTTGGATTTTTTTTGATTTTTTTAAACCAAACTCGATTACTTAAAAAAATCTTTTGTTTTACGATCTCCTTATCAATGTCCATAAAATATTGATAAAAACAAATATTCATAATTTTTTTGTTGTTTGTAGGCGTGGACAAATACATTTTATAACTGTAAAAAATTTCAAGTTGATAGCACTTATAGTTTTTGAGAAAATCGATTATGTAGAAATTCGAACGGACACCGAAGTCTCACCAATAGGGACCGTTTTTACTTTTTCAAAGTAAGGAACCCTAAAAACAACGAACTCTACGAAACGGCAATAAAATTCAAAATTAATCCTTCACCACAATAAATAATTTTCGTAATATTAAGTTTAGTTTTAACTCTCCTATTGATAATGACAGCAAATTTGTCGAAACGCGTTTAGGATAATTATATTTTTATTTTATTTTATTTTATACAATAATAATAAAAATTATAAAAAATACGGCACTTGACGAAAAAATTTAATATTTGTTATACTGTCGACTATCGTTTTTTATTTTTGCTCTTAAGGTAGAAACACAGCACGGGCGATAACGTCGGACGATAAAAAAAACGTCTACAATTTCGCTGTTGTAACCACAACAAAGGCGTCAGCGTGAAAAGCTGTCAAAAATAATATTGCATAAACTAAAATACTTTGTTTTTTGTCAAAATGAATTTCACAAATTTCAATTTTAAAAATAACTAATTTTTACTAATAAATAAATAATAATAATTTTTCTACTAATAACTAATTTTAAAAATAAAATACAAAATACAAATTATGAAAATATATAAATGAATAAAACCAAACTTTGACCATAAACTGAAAATTCAGTTGACAACTAAAAACAAAACGATTACTTACATCCTCAAAAACGCGAAAAACATCAGAAAATCATATTTTTCAGTTGGCAGCACTGTCACAATAACATTAAAAATTACCCTTGCAGACAAATAAAAATAAAATTGAGATCTGGCAATAATAATCGTCGACGATAAATTAGAAATACAGTCAAACTTCCATAAATCGAACTTCTATTATTCGAATTTCTCTATAAATCGAATTAATATTTCGAATTAAAATTTGTAATTTCTTTAT